>CM076259.1:73688057-73878960 GCA_038380795.1 Pyrocephalus nanus
CCAAAACACAGATGTGTTATGATCACCTTTCTAATTACCAATCCAGAGCACAGCACTAGGAGGGATGTTATGGAGAAAATTAACTCCACCTCAGCCAGATCTACTACGAAGTTTCAGCCAGGCATTGTAGCATTTTCTATATCCTGATTTTGAGCAGAAAACTAAGCTACAAAATGGAATAGTAGCATTATCAAATTTTATGCGTTTCGTTTTCAATTCATAAATAACCTTTGAAACTGTCAAAGCCTTATCTTGAAGTTTTCCTTAATACCCACTGTTTCCCCAAAACCCCCTTACAACACATAATTTGTCTACTTACTTTTTACCAATCCCTTACAATTCATCTGCCAGCTGAAGATTTAGAGATGACCTGTTTCTTTTCACTTTGATCCAAAGGCTGCTGCATTTCAACTGTAACAATATTTGGTATTGTGATTCAATAATGTAGTTCAAGAGCATATGTTAATTTTGACTTAAATAATATGCACAAGTTTTGTGTAAGATACACAAATTTAAAGTAAAATTTAACCCTGTCCATCATTTATTCTTCAGCAATAAGATGATTTGATGATTCATTCATTCACCTCTATTCTATATTGGATAAGGAACAGGAATATCTTTGGTTGTTGTAATGCAGTTTGCTTTTGCAGTTGAGATATTACAATCAGGGAAAGAAAGAAAAAATGATTGACATGAATATGACTCATTATTTGCTGAGAACTTGTTTTGACATATCAATCAATGTAAATCATCAGTGTTACAATATCATTGATTACAATTTGCTTCTCTTTGATCACATCATAAATTCCTTGTCAAGATAACACATAATATATTTTCCAGATGATCTTAACAGTTTTCATAACGTGTCTCACCTTCTCCTACTGAAAACCATACAGACCACCTAATGCTATTTGGATTACTTGCTGAAGATTATTACAAAGAAAAGTAAGTTTAGAAATTATCTTTAAAACTATTTGCTAGCTTAAATTGAAACCTGGAATTAAATGAAAACCCAACATAATCCTACATGTCTTAAAATAGTTATAATAATGTAAAAACTCCAGTGATGGAAGCCCTGGACCTGACAAATATTTTCTGACTTACATGCCTATGTCAACACAGTTTATTGGTAAGATAGGAGCTTAACTTTTCCTTTACTTCAACTCCTGTGGCTTTATCAGAAGGTCTTGATTTCCAGTTTTTCTGGCAATATTCTCCAGAGATATTTTTTGTGCTTTCCCCTTTTTTTTCAGGCTCCACAGGCATAAAACTGACACACTCAATTGAATATAAGAATCCACTGTGCCATAGTTTATTTTTGGGCTGTGTACATGCTTATAACCTAGAAGACTCAGCAAGTTTTCAGATGACACAAACTTGCATGGTGCCGTCAAGACAACCTGAAGGATGTGTCAAGCAGTGGGCCCATGGGAACCCTGGAAACTTTCAAGGCCAGGTTGGATAGAGCTTTGACGATGCCTCTGCTCCTTGCAGGAGGCTGGGACTAGATGACCTTTAAAGGCCCCTTCCAATCCAAATTATTCTATGATGCTATGATTCTATGATGATGACAATTGTAGGTGCTGTGTCCCCATGCTCAAGGTCTTGGCTATGAAAGACCTTCTAGGTTACAGCTGGATAACATAAATGAGATTCCAGAGTTCTTTAAGACAAATTTAAGACAAATAATTATGGAAAAATTACTGTTCTACCATTCTCACACTTTTCCAGAAAGGTGCTTATTCTGCATCAGCTTGAAGGTATGGAATACATTAACTTTCAGTGCTAAAAGAAAAAGAATTTTTCACTGTAATTTTTTCTAGATTTTGTCTTTGAGCCAGAACACTTAAATAAGCACTATTAGCTTATTATTATTATTAGCACTATAGCAGGAACCAGAGCCTCCAGCCAACCACTATGTCCTATGCTCTACTGATTTTGTTCCTTGCCTTACCATGAATCAGCTAAAGCAGATGCTATGATGCATGATTTCTCATAGACCAAGTGCTGGTGATTAGGAAATCCACATGTGAATAGGAAAATTAGAGTTGAAAATTTGAAGGTCACAAAGCTAAAATGGAATTTGATCTTCTTCATACTTCTGAAGCAATGGATCTTGCAACTGAAGGAAAATAGTCTATATTTGAAGGGAAAAAGAAAAAAAATACACAAAATGTATATCTTCTTAAACAATATTTGTATGGTTTCACTCTCACTTTTGAGCAATAGGCTCAGAGCAGTCCTACAATCTATACATCTCTACTTCAAAAAACTTCCCACAGAAATACACCCATACTTATTTTTTCTTATGGGCTTACTTTAGGCTACTAATGGGATTTTCCTTGGGATTTCCCTTATGCTATGTGTTGTAGTTTCCATTAACAAAAACTTAAAGCTGAAATACATATCATAGAGAATATATTTAAAAGGTCTTTAACTGTTTTTGTACATATGATTTTTCTAGAGTCTTGCATTAGAAAAGAAAAAAAATGACTAATTATTATATTTCCAACTACAGAGTGGAAGGGAGACTTCCAAAAATGTTACGTTTGAGTTATATTTGTGCATGAAACCCCTCCTTTGGAATCCAAAAATGGGAAATTCAGTTAAATTTTTTATGTTTTATGGATCAGGCTATTATATTTTAAGACTCAAAATGGGATTCATGGGAATAATATTGAAAATGAAAGATTATTCTTCTGGGTGAATAAAATTGAAATCAATACAATAATTTCCTTTAGGTTTTTTATGAAAAATATTATGATATCTCCACCTCCCAAATGATAACCCATACAAACTTAAATCTGGTGGTTTCCAGTTATTGTTGTGGGCAGTAATATTAGAAAATTATTCTTTGTAAATTTTACCATGTTGTGACTGACCGTCACTATTTCTGTTAATCAATTAATTCTCCTAAAACAGATGAAGACTTTCAGGAAATGAATAAGTATGTTCTCATGTTTCACTGAAACTTAAATTTATGAAAAAGTACAATGGTACCTACCTTAGGCTGCCCGCAATATGATTAATTAAATTTTCATTCAGAGAAGGTCTAAAAGTTCAACGTTATGTTAATTTTTGTAGAGTTGACACTTACATAGCAGATGAGCTCTGGCACTTTTTTTTTTTTTTTAATATAACGTATTTATTTAAAAGCTTAGGGAAAAACCTGCTTTATGGTTTTCTTGTGCAACATTGCTAGATCTAAATTAGCATATATTGTGGCACAATAAAAGTGGTTTTGAGGACTCAGTTTTCTGCACCCAGTGCATTTCCAGAGTTTTAGTTATGGCAAACATTTAAATCTTTGTCTTAGACTGAATATTCATTAAAAAGTGGGGTCATCAGAGGAATTATTGGAGCTAATCATCCAGTTAATCCACTCATATTGAAAACTACTGTCTGAATCAAACTAAGACCTCAGTAAATAGGACAATTTCAAGATTCCCTTTTAAAAGTATAGTCATGGACTGAATCAACATTATAAGATAGTCTCACCCATTCTCTTCATAAATCATTAGTGTTTCCAGCTTTGGTATATAAAGATTATTGGACAGTTTACTAGGTTCTTGTTGCTTACTTATGCTAACCAGAGCTGGTATAAAGGAAGAGTGCTTTTTCCTACTTTGATAATTTCTGAAATAAAAAATAACTTCTAAAAATCCTGCTTTTTTATGAGATAAGATCAACGATGGGTCTGGCTTTTGTTTTCATTTCTTACAGAATGAAAACAGAAACAGAAATTCAAAACTATCAATAATGGAAATATTATGTCACTAATTTGAAATCTGAGATGTCATCCAGGGAGATTTTGTGTATCTACCATTCCACATTTTCAATTATGTTAAATCCCGATTATTGTTCTGAGAAAAAAGAAACACATCTTATACACAGAGACACAAATTATACCAATTAATGATTTAACAACACATATGATCTAATTAATACAAAAATAGCTCATTAATAGAAAAATTATTATTTTAATGCATAACCTTCAATTAGTTACTCTCATTTTTGGATGCTATGTTCAACCTTTCACTGGTCCTTTAAAGAACCGAAGTGATTTTCAAGAAGTCACCACCATCTTCAGGGCTTATCTGGAATGATGCACATGGTGGTGGGATTGCTTTCTCCCCAGACTTGGGTTTCTTTGGTGAGATTTTAACGTTTTCTATGACAGCCTGCTTCCTTTCTCTGATGGCGCTTAAAAGATGCACAGTATAATCCTCCATTACCCACACTCCCCCAACTAACCACACAAAGCCTGAAGGAAGAATAAATGCAGTGAATTGGCATGTCTTGAAGAGTGTTTAGGACATAAAGAGACCATTCAGATAGAAAAAGTGAGACAAGGTGCAGTGTTTCTCAATCTGGTCTATGACTCCTTAGCTATTAAGATTTCAAGAATTTCTAAATGCCGAGTAATGAAAGTAAAGTGGATTTATTTCTTTCAATAAACAACATGACCAGTTCCTTAAAAGAAAGGTAATAATTTTTAATGCAATAGCAGTAGTGCATAAGTGGATGTAAGTCTTCTATTTTACTTGCAAACCCCACATTAAAGCCTGTAGAAGATAATATTACCTGCTGGTTTATTGGTTTAATTAAAGGGTGCAGTTTTAATAGATGGACAGAAAGCCACTTGACATTTCCTTGAGCACTATTTTTCTGATTTATTAAGGAGCAATTTGTGCATAACTATTAACATTTTATTCAATGAATAAGTATCTTTCAAGGTTCCTATTGTCTTCATTATTCTACCACTTTCTTTTCTTTTTTTTTCCTATATTTGGGAATCTTTTGAAATCTCACAGACTGTTTTTTTCCCAAGTACCTTTATAGTGATGCATTGTTGTGCTGTGCCTAAAGCAGGCAGCAGTCCTGGCACACCGGTCAGCCAGGATAAGGGACAATGGAGAACACCATGTAATCATGGATAGGTGAGGAGAAAGATAAGGATAAAGTTGCATCTTGTGTGGAGCTGAAAGATGTAATTTTCTTCTTTTTAAACATTTAAAACATCCTGTCCTATGTGCCTGTAATGCACCTTTAAACCTTTTCTGCCCTGCAATATTTATGATCATGTTAATCATACTGCTGTTTTCCAATTTACGTGAGACAGGAGAGCCATTTCATTATTTGACCTGATGTTTTCCTTGTTTTGTTTTTTAACTTTCTAATATAAAAATTTTTCTGCTTTAATTCAATGATGTTACTATTAAATTTTGAGATTTATTTGATAGGTCTTTGACATTTAAGCAAGCCTCACCACCCTCAAAGTAAAGAAATGTCCTCCTAATATCTAAACTAATCCTATCTTCTTTCAGTTCTAAGCTAGTAATCCTTGTCCTGTTCACTACTTACCCTTGTCAAAAGACCCTCTAGAGCCCTCTTGTAAGCACCCCTTATGTACTGGAGGGCTGCTAGAAAGGTTACCCCAAAGCTTCCTGCAGGCTGAACAGTCCCAGCATTCTCAGCCTGTCTTTGTAGGAGAGCTGCTCCATCCCTCCAACCATCTTTGTGGACCTCCTCTGGACTCAGTCCAACAGGCCCACCCCTTTCTTGTGTCAGGGGCCATAGAGATGGATACAGTACTTCAGGTGGTGTGTCATCACAGTGGAGCAGATTTATAGTCTTCTGTACATTGATGCTGAAGGGTCATTAGCTGTTCCTTTTTTCCTAGATTTGGAAATATATGCAACAGAAGTGAGGCTTTTCAGTACAAGGAGCATGTTAAGACCTACCTAAAATATGGGTTTACATACTAGCAGCATTAGTAAGTAGTTTTGTGAAGCTGTTGATATTTGGGAATTTGTCTCTGTCTTTACAGTTAATAAAATTCCAATAATTAATATTATTAGATCTATAGAATATTTTTATTCTTACCTTATCCAAATTATTTCTTCTCAAAACAAGATAAACCAGGTGGTTGAAATCTGGTGATACATTTAAATTTTGTCTTAAGATATTCAGGGAATCAAAAGTTAGACGATTAGAACTAAACTCTCAAAAATAAAAATTATCTGTTCAATCAGACTCTTTATACTATGGGACTGACTCTCCATGCTATCAGACTTGCTTTTGGCAACTGTTAACACACCTGACATTTGGGGACTTAAAACGCTATCAGACTGCTTTGCCAGACAGTAAGGAAAAAATCCAATTATCTTTAAAATCTCTTTGTTCCTGTCTACAAAATTATCTTTTAAATTATTGTGGTATTATCTTCAATTTGAAATCCCTCTGTCTAGATATCAGATGTATTTCTCTTCTTTCTAGTCATTTTCTCTTTCTGAGCTTTGGCAGCTTAGAGAAATTTCTTTCCGTGACATCCAATCAACAACACAATAATGAAGCTTAAGCTACAAAAAATTACAGACATGGAAAAAAAGAAGAAGGTCTTTAACTCCCTTCTCCATCAGTTCACTGCAAGGTTGTTTTTTGCCTTGCAGAACATTGAAGAGTACTCTTTGGAAACTAAATGTGACAGTCTTCCACTTGGCTTCTTTCTGTTCTTGAGAACAAAAGCTATAGGATAACTTTAGTACTCCCTTCAAAAACTAAATTGCTTGCTAAATTGCTTTCTAGGCATCAAGTCAAACTTTTTTTAGGTTTGAGTTATGTGTAGAAAAGAAGATTTCCTGAAAGTGATTCAAGAAACTTCATGCTAACAAAGCAAATACAAAAGAATGATGTATCCCTGAAGATTTAGTAGTCTCATTTCTCCCGGTCAGGAGCAAATCTTTCTACTTCTACAACAACAAATCACCCCATTTATGGGTGTTCACTAACTCAGCAATGGAAATTATTCCTTATTGCTATTCTAACAAAAATATTTCCTGCTTATGAGTTTGTGTACGATGACTCATATTTACAAAAATGACTATTCCAGATGTGAACCTAATTTACATAATGAGTTATTAGCTTATTTGGTTATATTGACCAAAAACTTAACTAACTGTTATCTTCTTATGCTTGCATGATATAACAGTTCCTACCTGGCATTATATACAAAAGAATACATAGTTTATGATATGCAAGGAAAATTCAGGAAAAGTTTGTAGAACATAGATAGTTAGAAACTTTTAATTATACGTTGTATTCCTTGTATTCCATACTCTTAAATTTTCAGCTTTAGAAATAGATTTAAAAGTGCTGAAAAGAATGAAATGAGAAATGTGGACATAGCTTTCAGGCAAGAGTAGTGGCCAAAGGTAAATGTCTAGTATTATGCCTGATATACTTTTAAATCAAAATCCCACATGAACTAATTTATGGACAAATCCAAATGAGCCATATTTAAATGTGGAAAAAATCTTCAGTACAAACTTACTTCAGAGTATATCAGTGGTAAGTCCTGATCAGCCAGTGCAAACTGACCACAAGAATATAAATCTTTGACAATACCTGAGCATAATTATGCAGAAAGTACCACCTGGAAACACTGTTAACCAAACCAATTTTAGTAGGTGTTATTACTTTATCCTTACTTTGACTGTCTAGATGGTATATCAGTTCCTTGCTAATCATCTGGGCTCTTTCAGTGAAGAAGACAGGAGGTTTCAAAAGTCAAATAATGCTGACCATTTTAGATATCTATTTTATTATTATATTGGTTATTTTCTAGAGATGTCATTTTCTTCCTGTTAACTACTGAGCTAGCATAAAATATAAGATTATACTCCATAAGGTATTTCAGAAGGCCAAATAAGTGTCAAATTAATTCTTCCTCATGTGCATAAAATAAACATCACAACATATATAGAACAAAGGCTATAATGAATATTAGTTGGACAAAAAAAGGAGTCTATTGAAAACCAATTATTTTAGAAAGGTTAGGGGAAAAAATAAATTAAAAAAATTAAAATAAAATAAAATCAAATCACAACTTCCTGCACTGTCTTATCACTACCACTAAATCCAAAAATATTTGATTGCATTTTTCCTTGGGTTGTTGCACTGATAACAAAATACAGGCTTCTAAGTTGCAAATCATATAAGCACAGAATAACTCAGACTGGAAGTGACCTGTGAAGGTCTGATTCCTCCTCAAATTTGAGTCAGCTTGGATATCAGACCACATTTCTCTGATCTTTCAGATCTTAAAAACATTGTAGGACAGAAATGGCACAACTTTTCTATTCAACCTGTTGCACCTGACTGTCTGAAGAGTTACTGATACAAAATATAAAGATTTCAGTTCTAAGTAGTGAAAATATGAAATGCTAAACTCTGGTAAATATCAAGTATTTAGTTAATTAGTCATATTCAGAAGTGAAGGCTTTTCCTGACTTGAATAAATAAGAAACAATGTATTTCCTGAAATTTTCAGTATATCAAGATAATTACAAATCAACAGCTGCTGTTATCCAAAGGGGGAGTGGAAAAATAAAAAAAAAAAAGTAATTTAAAGAAAATATCATTTTAGAACAGAAAAAAAAAAGTAGATATGGACATAAAATAAATTGCTTCTAGCACATGTAAGGAATTGACTAATTTTATACCAAGGAAGAAAAACATTTTTAAGAAAAATGTGATTCCAGGAAAGAAAATACAGCACAATGGGAACAAACATGAGAGGTTTTTTTTCTTTTCCTATTCTTTGTATGTTTAAATTTGCTTATATATTTATATATTTGTATATTTATATATTTATTCTTATATATTTATATTTCCTTATATGTGTGTATATATATCCTTTTATATTTATATTTCCTTATGTATTTATCAGTTTTCAGTTTAATAAAGAAGAGTAAATAATGGAGGCATACTGCATATATATCTGAATTGGCGGTAATAGTCTAAAATAGATGAATTATGAGGAAATATGGGTGGAGAATCATTTTGCATATCTAAATAGTAATCATATAGTAAAAGCAGTGTATTGCTTAATAGTATATTGTGGTTAAGAATTCACCTGAAAGTCAACAATCTCATACTGTAATGCATATGATACTTGCCTGACAAATTCTGATTTTGATTCATGTGATATTTCAAAGTAAAAAACCAACCAACCAAGCTAACATCACAACCAAAATCTGATAAAGCCACAATTACCATGAAATGAATATATTTCAATGTTTAAAAATAAGCTGTATTTCTTTCCTCTTTCTTTCATCTTTACATTGTGAAGATTTTCTTTAAATAGACTTCCTTCTCTTACAATTTAATTTACTGCATTTCCCACAGTTCCTGCTAGTAAGTAAGCTCGTGTCTTTCTCTGTATACACACATTATGGCTACTTAATGCCTAATGTTTAAATATTATCCTCATTTCTCAATTTGTAATTAAACCTGTGAGGAAATAAAAATTAATATAAAAACTCCCCATAAATCTGCCATAGCTCATTTTTCCTATGAATTAGACATAACTAATGATGGCATAATTAATACTTGGTGTAGAATAAAGTTTACTATTTTAAAGTCATTATAACTCTTACAATTTTATTTGAAAACTGTTGGAATGAAGTGGAAAAACTATGCAGAATGATTAATAAAAACAGTATATTTATTAGACATATATTATGTGGAATTTTTAACTGCTTCACACTCATCTCCCTCACACTATGTCATTTCCAGTTTGGGAGATAAGCAGAGTAATAATTGGTATTAATGGCATTCACTCATATATATCATGCTGTAATTTTATTTCAAGTTGTAAAACAAGTGTAGAAGTTACAAAAAGTGTTGAATCTGGACCAATCTGGAACTGTGCCAGTTTAAGATAATTAACCTGCAATGGATTCTTGAGACAGTACTACTGATTATACAAGTAATTAGGACTTTTATTATACTTTTATTTACTGATTATACAAGTAATTAAGACCATCATAATGCCAAGAGTAGGGAAGACTGATACCAGGCAGCAGTAGAATAATAACTATACTTAGCTTACATGACAGAGGCTAGAAATAAAAGCATCTCAAGTTGTGAATAGAAATGTCTAAGCAGGGTATTTTTAATTGTGTGTATTGATTTTGAAAACAGATTTTGCATGTGAATAAATTAGATATTTAGTTTCAATAACACTAATAATATTAGTAAAACTGTAACATCAGTCATAACAAAGGTCTGAAGAATTTCAGCTGCAAGAATAACCAAAAATGGATTTGCAAATGTCTTTGAAATGTCTGAGAACTGTAAGAGATTTGAGACCAGATAAATAGTTTCTCTTCTGATTAGTTAATTTTTGCTTTCTAAAAGGACAAAAATTTTTCATTACCTTTCTCCAATAGTTTTTCAAATATACTAACTCATGTTTTTATCTTGAGCCACGAAGTTTTTTATTTTGTTTTGTACCTTCTGGTGGAAGGTGGGAGTGAGAGAACAGCTCAGTAGGCACCTGATCACCAGCCAAGGTCAACGCACAATACTGTCTCCTTTCACCTGCCTATGAACATGTGAGCCTGAAGAATCAGTCATTCACTATGGGTTACAGGAGTCATGTTCTGAAGCCTTCTTTGACTGGGGCTGTTATTTAAATGATTGGCAGTTCATGCTCCAGCTGCGTTTCTAATTGAATTCTGTACTGGTAGAGTCAGTTAAGCTTGGTTTGAAAAGACCTAATACACAATGTCTGCCAGGAGATTTAAAAATGTAAGGATTTAATTTGCAGATCTGAAATTACTTCAGGGTAGATATAGATACTTAAGTAGGTATCTCAGCAAAGGTAGTTGTTTGAATAAGAGCTCTAGTGATAAGATTTTAAGTGATGCAGGAAGCCATCAAAATTTTAATTATCTAAGAAGTCTAAGAAGGAGTTTTATGAATTATTTTATTGGAGTATGTGTCTATATTCACCTATGCAGTAGTAGACTTGTTTAAATGTTTTATTTAACCTGATATGTTAGGTCTAGCTGAGATAGAATTCACTTTCTCCATAGCAGCCCTCACAGTGTTGTGCTTTGCATTGGTAGCTAGAAAGATGTTGACAGCATACCAGTGTTTTGGCAACCGCTGAGCAGTGCTGCAGAACATTAACACTGTCTCTTCAACACTGCCCCCACACCAGTAGGCTGAGGGCAGGCAAAACCTTGGGAGGGGGAACAGCTGGGGCAGCTGACCCAAACATCAAAGGGATATTCCATGCCATAGGGAGTTTGCTCAGCAACAAAAGCCAAGAGAAAGGAGGAGGGTAGGTGTTCATCATCATGATGTTTGTCTTCCAGAACAACCATTACATCTTCTGCGCCTTCTGGGAAGTAGCCAGTTGATGAGAACCTGCTGATGAGAATCGGGAAATAAAATCTATCGGTTTTCTTTGGTTTCCTGTTCAGGCTTTGCTTTTTCTTTTTTTTTTAAACTGCCATTATTTTGACCCACAAGGTTTTTTCATCTTATTTTCTCCTCAGTAAGCTTTAATTAAGTTGCTAAGAATTTATGAAGCCATTTTTTTCTTTCTTTAAAATTCTCCTTATACACTCCACAAACCCTAGCAGAAAACAGGTGTTTATAAAGAAGAATCCCCCATGGAGTGTGTCAACTGTCATGCTTACAGGCTTCTCTTCCTTTAATGAGACTGTAAACTCTTTACTGCTACAAACTTGCTTACATAAACTGTGATTGTATTTTCTTAATGGAAATTTTGTAAAGGTTGTCAGTTCTTCAGACAGACGTTAAAATTTCTTACAGGGGCTTGGTGGGGGATTAGATACTATCCTTAGGCTAGATTTCAAATTTACTTTTCTTCATAACACAAAAAATACTTATTCACTAAAAGAAAAAGTCTTTTCCCTTGTTAATTTAGGGACTGATCTCAGAAGATATGATATGTCCATTGTACAATTCAAAATGTCTCTATTTTTGGAATTTTCATAATCCGACTATTTTCTTGTTTGCAGTTGCAACTGTACAGAATACAGTATTTCTTTTTAGAATACTGACTACTCACTAATCCTGTTTCATGACTTAAATTTACACAGTTTTATGTTTCTCCTTGATTATTATATATACAAATTAAAAACCAAACCAACCAAACAAAAAAAACCCCACAAACCAACCAAACGAAAAACACAAACAATGAAAAACTCAAGAAACATTCCATTATTAAGAACTAAGAATGTGGTTTGTCTTTGAATGAAGGCTAAATTTATTCTGGAATACTTTATATATCATAAAACACCTTAAGTCATTTTTCAGAGTGGATAGATAGCCTATTAACTAGCATGATAAGCAAAGGCCTGGGATAACTCTGATGAAGTCTTTCCATCTCAGATGTCTTAGAAAGGCCTTGGATAAGAGATGAGGTTAGTTCATCTAGCGCTGTCTTCAATATCTATTGCTACATCTGACACAGTCATCTAGAATGCTATTATGTTCAGTGGAGAGTGATAAGTGCTTTTACTGCACAATTCATTTTACCTTGCAGGAAAAGAAAACAAGTGAAGCATTCATCTCAAAATTCCTGTTCGTTTCCATCACCTGTGAATAGAGACTACAGCACACACTCAGTCTATAGATGCTGAAAGCTCAATGGGACTAATTGTGCACACAGTTGTCTTGTGTAGGATTTCAGTTATTTTACTTTGCATAGGATTTCACACTTTATGAATTTTAATCCAGAAAATTCAAAATAATATGCATAGTGAAAATACGATACATGTCTAAACAAGAATAATTCCAAATTATCTTTTAGTGCTCAATACAAACATCTTGGATTTATACAGATATTTCTATGAAAAGGTGAGAGCAATCCTCAGCTAGAAGAAAAGAAAAAAAAAAAAACCACAACTGATTATAGCATTATATAAATTCATGACACCATGGTCACTCCTTTCAGTTCTGATGGGTAATGTCTATAGATCGTATTAAAACTTTAAACAAAAATTAAAAAATACCAACAGCTGACCATGATTGCAGAAATGGTCCTGAACATTGAATATTCTCCATGTAAGAAAAGACTGAATATATCTTTTTGCCTCTCACTGTGAGAAAAAGTGACAGCTGAGCATGAAGTGCAATGAATGACTAAAATCAGTGACATCGTAAGGAAGGCAAAAGAAGTCTTTGGATTTGATTTTTTTTTTCCTTTCTGTTATTTTATTTTATTTTTGCTGCAAAACTACAGGCCACTATGAAATTTCTAGGCTTGAAATTTCTAGAAAACTTCTAGCAGAGTTAGCTTTCTTTCCCACCCACCTCCACACCTATTTTACATTAGTAAATCTCTTTGCCTCACAATGCCATATAGGTAAGCATTAAGAAAGATGTTAGACAAATTAAAGCATGATGGATGCATCAGCTGTTTGAATGATCTGTATGTAGACTTCATATCTGCAGTTGCTAGTAGAGATTTCCATGAAACTGATAAGATACACTAAGGAAGAATTGCTGTGTAACCTGTGTCTTACAGTTTTCTTACTGCCTCTGCTACTGGCAATTGCCATAAACAGGAGCCCAAAAATAAGGACAGTTTTTCTGATTTTGTTTTGTCTTCACTTTCTTATGAAAAACAAACAAAAAAATTGCGAACGAATTCTCATGTGAAGTGTAAAAGTGCAAGTCAGTGAAGGACCTATTTCTCTGTTTCAAAAATCTCCATCCAGATCTTACTGTTATTCTTTTTTCTTATTTCCTGAAAAAATAAATGTAAATGTTCTATGGAACCAATTATGTAGCACCTAGTAAACTCAGAATCTGTAGAATTTTGCAAAATATAACAATTGCGTTACATGTATGAAAACTCTTATTTCTAATATAATGAGGAAACTCGAGATTGTCCTAGAGCTATAATTCTGATGTAGCTGGATAGCAGGACTATGCCTATTTTTACAGCCATTGCACTTAGCTGTAAATTCCCTGAGTGTTCCAAATACTTCCAGCTAGTTTCTGCCTAGTGAGACAATGGAGAGGCTTAAGAACTATTTATTGATTGAAATCCTAGCAGACTTCACAACTGTTTGAGTAGTTGTTACATGAGCTCTGCAGGCAGATCTTTGGACAGTGCCTGTGTTCCTTCCTGCTGTGCATGGATTAACTGATAATTACTACTTCTTGGCTTAACTGTGTTGTATAATATCCCAGAAAATCTACCGAAAACCTGGTCATCCTAGAGACTCCTGTGGCAGTTTCTACTATGCAACTTGCCTAATTATACATATGTAATTTTAAACAGTCAGTAGAACCTGTCCTGAAAATACATGAAGGTATAATATTATCAAATAAGGCAACTCCTTGTATGCAATTAACACAGAATATGTTTTGTACATATCTTAAGACAACAATTGGCCATGCATGCAGTCATAACTGGACAAGCTTTGTGGGTTTTTTTAACTTCTTCTCAGTTTATGACTGAATGAAATATACAATGTTGATTTACATTTGAAATACTGTTCTTGGAGGGGAGCGTGGTTCTGCTGTATTTTCTTGTTGGCTGGGAAAGTCAAAGCAGCAAGACTTTTTCTGCATCCTAGGAAATCTCTGATGCAGATTTGAACTTTCTTGTTTTCCCTGTGATCCAGGTCTATTCTTGCAAGGAAAATTCGTTGCTTTCCCCTTTTGTCTCATGTTTCTCTTATCAATCTACTTTGTTGAGGAAATTATTTTTTCTCTGATAGGCTATCATGCAGTAAGATTTAAAAAAATCTATCAACAACAGGATGTAGTATCAACATTTTCAGTCTGAAAAAGAGACATTTTCCCTGATTGAAATTTCAGTTTGGTTTAGGAAGAACAAGCCCCCTGATTATTTCAAGACTAGAATGGTTTGTTCTGTTTTCTTTGTGTTAAAACATCTCTCTGAAAATGTCTTATCCTTCTAGAAGAATGCCAAAACTGTAGTTTTGACCCAAATGACTCTTTCTTTACACCTTCAGGGCATGAATATTTTTTCAAGTAGAAAGACTATCAGGGTTTCATACTTAATCAAAAAACTTCCTTCCCATAGAGATTATCAACCTCAGCCTCCAAAGAAAAAAAAAATTGATCATCTGCTTAACAAATGAACTTAACTTTCACCATTTGAAAACTGTATCTTTTTATTCTATTTACTTGTGAATATGTTCAGCTCTGAGCTTTATTGCTCTGTAGTTGCATGAAGTCATATATAAGAGGCAAGTATAAAATTATGCTGTAGTTTGCTTTCTAATGGAGTGAACATCCAATACATGCTTAAATGCACCACTGATTAGTATTGAAGGTTATGTTTAGGTGCTTGGAGACACATTAGCTGCATTAGAGTAGCTGTGAGACTTAGATGTAATTTTTGCTATTTCTTGGAAGTGAAAAACTTGGTCACTGCAAGTTTGTTATTATTCATTCCATTCTTATTCTTCACATTTTTAAGGAGGAGAGAATACTCTGTGTGAATACTGTGCTGAATACTGCTTGAGGATTAGCTGACTGAAGTCCATGACCTAAAATATAATAATTTATAGTGTAAGTGCAATGGATTTCTCTCTGCTTTAAATAAAGATTGTGCCTTCCTAATTTGACTAAACAAAAATTATTATTTTAGATAAATAAATAAAATAAAAAAAATCTAGTAAACAAAACTAAAACAAAACAAAATTAAGTCCTTTTTATCTTTCTTCCCAGCATCTAGAAGAAAAACCTCATTCTGTGTTTTCCAGAAACTGTCAGCAAAGGAACTGGAAGCCATATTATTGCCAGGGGTTGGATAGAAGTCATTAGCTTTGTGCTGTTCATTCAAAAGGCAAAAGGCAGCACCAGTGTTTGAGCTACAGCACGAAGCTGATTTAGGACTGCAGCAACAGCTCAGATAACGAAAGGCCCCATGGTTTATAGCTGGCTCCAAGGTCCCTGGAAACTTTCAAGGCCAGGTTGGATGGGGCTCTGAGCAACCTGATCTAGTCGAAGATGCCCCTGCTCATAGCACGCAGGTTGGACTAGGTGGCCTTTAAAGGTTCCTTCCAACACAAAGTACTCTATGATTCTATGACTCTAAATTCTGTATCAGAAAACATAAATAAATAGTCAAAATGAAACAAAATTCTAAGCTTTTTTAAACAGCTTCCTAGAAAAATCGAGAAATGAACTTCAGTACAGGTGATGCAAACACTGAGAAAAATTAGGAGAAAAATTAATTCTGACCATGCCTTGAAATACTGTACATAATATAAGTATTATTTAAAAAAATCTCAGAGAAGAACTTAGGTCTTGAAATGTATTTATTTTTATGTTGAAATTACCATGTAAATTAAAAACACTTCCCCCTAGGGGAAAAAAAAAAAAAGAAGAGGAAACAGTAAATCACCATATAATGTCAATTGTTAATTAATTTGACAAAAGTTACTTAAAATATTTATGAGACTCTTACACATTTTTCATGGTTTTGCCCACCAGCCCATCCTTGGGGCTTAGGATAGTTTTGTCCGGGTGATTTCCGGACAAAAAGGCCAATCAAAAGTCTAGTGACGCCTTTGCTAATTACACCTTTAAGAAAACTGAAGAGAAGCTTGTTGCGCAGTTGAAATTAGGGGCAGCAGCCATGTAGGGGAGAGAAGCGGCAGGCCCAAAGAGGGCCAAGGCCCTCTCCTCCCCCGGCTTGGGCCGGTGGGGGGCAGGTGTAGCACTGAAGCCTTCCCTTTCTCTCTGGTAAGAGAGTGAAGAAAAAAAAAAGTTTAAAAGAATGACTACTTGGACAGAAACCGCTGCAGAGAAATTCCAGCGAAGAGATAAGGGACTTCCAAGGTCCAAGCTGGCAGCCGGAGGAGAGAGAAAAATGGTTCGAAGGGGGGAGAACTGTTTCTTCCCTTTTACTCTTTCTCTTCAGCAGGGAAAAGACTGAAAAGTAATCCCTGCTACTTGTAAAAGATTGTTGGGGTGAAGAGACCCCCATGCGGCTCACAGAGGAGCTTGTGGAAATACCAGAGAACTGAGACTTCAGGAGAGATCCATGCTGCTGGTGCTAGAAATTTGTTATCCTGAGAGAGATGAAACTCACACTAGAGCGAGATGGCTCGGGTGAGATGCTGGGATCTATGTGTGGGATCCATACTGCTGTTGAAGATTTTATGAACCTGAGGGGAATGAGGCTTACGCTGGAGCAGAATGGCTTGGGTAAGCTTGGGATCTGTGTGAAAGATCCATATTGCTGATGAAGATTTGTAACCAAAGCTATGCTGGAGCCCAGAACGGCTCGGATAGGGATGTTGGGATCCGTGTGTGTGTGGGATCCGTACTAGACCCATGCCGAGAAGTCTATCAAGGACTGTTTTCCCATGGGGAGGGACCTTCATAGGGAAACAGGAGTGGACTCATAAGCCATTATCCCCTGTAACCCTGTGGAAGAAGATCCAGAGTAAGCAAGTGTCCCCTTGCAAGCCTTTGGGACCTGGGCAACCCCCAACCTTCGGTCTTAGTCCAGGAGGGGGGTAGGCCCAGCCCTGGAGGCCGACACAGAGAGAGAGAGGGAGAGAAAAAGTTCCAGCTGCAACGAGAATGCTGCAGAGTTACTGGGGAGAGAGAGCTGGAACTCCGAAAATGGAGAATGAGACTACTTCTCCTCCTTGGACTGGTATAAAGGGGGGAGGAGTATTTCTGTAAATATATAGCACTTTAACTTGAGTAGAAATTATTGTAGATATAATTCTTTAGTATTTTTTATTTTACTAGTAATAAATGTTCATATTATTTTCCCCAAATCGCATCTCTTTTGTCTGCATAAACCTTCTCTCAACTTGTAGTAATTGTGTGGGAGCTGGAAAGCAAATTAACCCAGAGCAAAACCACGACAAGATTGCATGTTAAGGATCAATCTGAGCCTGAAAATATAATGAAGTCTCAATAGTTTCAAACCTTCTGCATAAACTGTGCTTTTCTGTGTCCAAGGAAAACTGTGCTTTTCATGTGCTAATTAGGGGGTTAACAAGACTATGGCTTAGAAAACATTTTAATTTAAGTCCAGCACTTTTTTTTTTCCTCGGATTTTTTCTAACAGCTTTAATTATTTTTATGTATACTGGAGACTGTTATTTCTGAAAATATTTTAGCCCTGTAGTGACATATACATAAATGTGGTCCACACATTGATACTGGTTACAGAAACACATGATGAAGCAGGAAGCATTACTGAAAGGAATAAAAACGCCTGTTGGTTCTTTAACCTTTTGGGTCTCCTGAGATGAACAGCATTTTTAAAGAATATGTGTCACAGAACAAAATAAAACAAAAAATATCTAGCTTCTGAGAAAATCCTGTAAAAACAAAACAATTAATTAAACAAACAAACAGAAAAAAGTGTATATTTTGGGAATAACATATAGACTTTTCCAGATAGGACAGAATTTTAGTGAGAGATACATAAAACCTAGAACAAGAGTTTTCAGAGTACACACTTTGTGACAGCAATAATTGCTTTTTGTATTCATCTTTCCTTAGCGCTGCTTCCTGTGTTCTCTTAAAACATGACTATAAGCATTTATAGAACTTCAAAATATATATCAAGATTACTGGAGAAGTGTAATTTCAAATTCATTTGGGACTTGTTGAAAAATAGCATAGGCAGTAGGTGAGAATGGAAAAAAGCTATTCATTAGGACATCTTCAGTTTCATCAAGAGCTTTTAAAGCTCTATCGTAGCACCTACTAGCTGTTGCAGCTTCTTGTTATTCAGAAATACTTTAGATCCCAATAAATTCTGTGTTGTTGATCACAGCAGGTGTTCTGCAACTACTTTTAGCTACATGGAAAGGCATAGTTTAAACTCATCATAGTATTTTGTTCATGGTCTTTATGTGGACAATATACCAGTCATGATAGCAATGCCATACAAAGGAATTTTATATGACCAAATGTTGTGATGTCAGTGATGTTTTTGTGAGGCTTTCTGCTGAGTTTCTTGAGCTGAAAGACTTGACTGTATGCACTGACTAAAATTACCCATGCCTTAGCAGAGTATTATGGACTCTGCATGTATGACAATGTTGCTTCTTGACATTTTGGAGAGGGAATGACACTAGAGACAGGGAGGGAAAGCCTATTTCTATTTCATTCATGCTGTTGAAGCAAAATGTAGTTCTGGTAAGTGAAAGAATGCAAAGATAGAAAAAGAATACTTGAGGAAAGGTATGGCAAAAATGTTTCCATTGGTATCCTGGCTATGACGGTACTAATTTTTATATTCTTTTTACAAAACCATGGTTCTGATGTGGTAACATAATATTCATCAAGATTCATCTATGAAAAAAAAAGAATAATGTCTAAAGGCATCTAGATGTCTAAAACAAGTGAATCATTGGTGTTCCAAAGAGATTGTTCGTTTTTCACTGACTGTGGAAATATTGTAGATGAGTAGTTTAGATTAAATGCACACATTTATGCAAATTTAGGTAAATTATTTTAGACATATTTTAATTTGAATGCAGTAATGAAGTGTAAGTAAGGTGACAGCTATCTACAGAAGAAGAAGAATGTATGTATGTAACCTATCACTGTGGAAGCATTCCAACTCTTTTAATAAGATTTTTTTTTCTCGAAAATGAATTTTAGACCAATAGGGTATTTTAGTTTGAATTGCAATCACCTAAATTAATTCTATTTCTAATATTGTTTTATGGAAAATTTGTTTACTTGTTGGTTTGGTTTTTTTTTCATGTTCATAGATTAGCAGTGTTTTCTGGCTCATCAGCTATGAAGGCTTTTTCATGTATTTCAAAAGCCTAACATTAAAAACCTTGCCAAACATTCTCTTAACTATGGTCACTGCTGTTGATGTGCCAAGGCGCCCAGCCAGTACAAGTCCCAATTATTTTCCTTCCCCAGGCAATAAACATTTTCACTACACTTCCTACTCTCCTCCAATTCATATAGTGAGCCATGCAAACCAATCAAAAGTGGAGTGAAGGAAATGCTGCCCCGTTGCAGGCATTTGTCCAGGCAGCTGATAGCACAGGCAGAGCCTGAACACAGCCAAGTAACACTACACAAAATCAAGCCCATTTTTAACCCACTGCCCTCCTCCCATGGGACACAAAAGCTGAGCCTGCTGGCAGTGTGGCTAAAGACTCGAGTACAGAATGGTCAAAGAGAGAGAAATAAAAAAAGAATAAGCAAAAGATCAAGAAGGAAGGAAGGGAGGGAAGAAAGAAGGAAGGAAGGAAATGGAAGGAAAAGGAAGATGTAAAGGAAGGAAAAAAGGAATAAGGAGAGAAGGAGGGAAAACAAAAAAGAGAGAATGAAGTGCAGGTTTTGATTAAACACCCCATGTATATCTAATTTCATTCTATGATTTACTGTGGACTGCAGCAATGGATTCTCTGCTCTGTTGCTTGGAATATCTCCTCCTCTGTCTTCTCTGATCTTGGTGTCTGCAGGGCTTTTACTCTCACACTGTTCACAGTCTTTCCCCATAATGACTTCACAATGGTTTTTCACTCTTAAGTGTGTTATCATGGAGAAACTTTCAGTGTCACAGCTGTCTTGGCTCTGGCCAGTGGTGAGTCTGTTTTGGAGCCAGCTGGTACTGCCTATGTCCTATACAGGGACAGTTCCTGGTGTCTTATGACACCAGACACGCTTGCAGCCTGTACTCTATTACTAAACCCTTGACAGATGAACACAATAGAGTGCTCCTGTTGCATATTTATGTATCTGCATTTCTGAAAAATTTATATGTAGAGGAAGCAAATAATTGCTGTCTATATCCCAAATAATTTATTTTCCTCAGGGACTTAACGTTTGTGAGCATTAAGTGATAATCCACACAAATCCAACTGACTAAACTTTCAGAGATAAATCAATATGGAATAGAACCAAACTCGGTTGGGTATAAAATTGACAGCATCTGCTTTGGTTTCATTTTTTTTTTTTTTTAACTATGACTTTTTATTTCTCTGGACTCACAGTTGTTTAAACTATAATGTATTAACTGCTCAGGGACTATAAGGAGATCTTCTAAATTAGTTTTTTCTGATACAAGAGTGTTTACCACTTGCAAACAGCTACCGAATCTAGAAATGCTTCCTGATTGGTTACATAGATAACATGCTTTGACAGAATAAATAATTTTATCTCCCAATACAATCTGAGATATGAGGGATATATATATAGATCTTATAAACAGTTTTCTTTCATTGTTTGAAAAGACTAACAGAGAGGACTTACGGCAGGAAGAGTCTAGAATGCTTCTGCGAAATGAGTTATAAATGAAATCAGATCTTCATGTTACTGAGATTAATATTGACATCAAAATTTTCTTTAAAAACAGAACAAATGTTTTGTCTATGACCTGCACAATATGTTACCCAAGACAACATTCTAGTGACTTTGAAGCTCGGGAACTGGAATTCTGGTAACTGACGAAGAACATAGAAAAGTTAATATTGAGATATGATGTGACAGCAAAAGAGTGAAAATAAGTATCAATGGTTTGAAAAGAGTGTGTGTCTTTGTAATAAGTGGGAGAAATAAAGAAGTGGGATTAGAGTCCTTATGCAAGAGGACTCCAACCTTCATATAAAAGGTTAGTGAAAGGAAAAGGCACACTGAGGTTTGGATTCTGTTTAGAGTATGAGATTATAAGAAATGAGATTATGAGTAAAGGAAAATCTTGCAAGAGGTAAAGATCATGGAAATGGGACAATGAAGCAATAGGGGGGAAAGAAGAGTATGCAAACACTCACTCACCAATTTAGATACTGTTCTCTATTTTGATAGCACTTTTTTTTTTTGCAACTATGTGAATCAGAAGTGTGTGTCCTGAAAAATAGATATTATTAAACCTTTATCTGACTTCTTTTTCCCCCCTCCCATCTCTTCTCCCACCCCAATCTCTGATCCTTGCTTTGCATTGAGGGAAATCTCAAAGAAAGTTAAAGTTGTGGGAGCAGACTGGTTTTTTGGTCTGTTTTTTGTGGTTGTTTTTTTGTGTGTGTGTTTTTTGGTGTTGTTTTTAATTTTGTTTTGTTTTGTTTTGTTTTGTTTTTTTTCCAATCTGTTAATTGGTTTAAATGAAACATATGAAGTTCTTTCACCCTTTTCAAAAATAAATGCCTATTATAGGAATTCAAGTGCCTATATTACTTGACTTGGTTACTATCCTGCAGGGGGATAAAAGATTTTCTTTTCACTTCTTTTTATTTTCATCCCATGCAAAGAACTCTAATTCACTATGCTAGAAATTGAATACTAGCTTTATGGTCAGGATCCAGTACCTGATTGTTTTTGTTTTTTATTATTTAAATAGGATCTAATATGGGCAATTTAACTTAATTTGTCCTTATATTAATGAAGGAGTCCTTTGTTAATGGCAACATGTTTTGCTTTAGGATTTTAAAATTAATATTTTTCTTAATTAGATTTAAAAGATTTCATGCCTTCTCTTTAAGAAAGAATGATGGACTCTGTCCTTTTTGGAAGGTGAAATATTAAACTTCTGTTGATCAAAAAGACCAAACTGTGTGAGCAAAACATTTAAATAATTTTGCTATTACTGTCATTAAAAACACTTTTTTTGTATTTTAGCTTTTTTGTTCAACATCCTTTTGAATTCTTGTGTTCTGCAAAATACGTAGCAGTACAACCACTAGGAAACAGAAAGTAATTTAAGAAAAGAGGAGTCAAATTACTTGGAAACTGTACTGTTAATTAACAATTACAGGATTAATGTCTGCAAATTGTAAAAGGTCCCAGGCTTCTTACCTTGGAAAAGTACCATGATGTGCAGATGTGAAGGAAACACATCTATTAAGGATTCAGGTGGACAAAATTGTGGTGCCTGATATAACTGTCCAGAATACAGATGAATTCTGTTCACTTCATTCTGCTCATAAAATGCTTTGCTATGTTGACATTTGGAAGCCCGGAGGACAGCCACACTTCAGTGAACTGATGTTAGATATTGGTTCAGCTGTATCAGTTCTGCCGGAACCTATTTACTAGCTAACAAAACCTAAATTACATTTGGAAGCTTATTTGAAGAAAGCAATCCTTGTGCTTCATTGCCCTAGTTTAATGCACTGCTGATTCACTACACTTGTCTACACATGTTATTCTTCAGACAAACCTATTTTTCACAGCCACCAACCAAAATATATATATAAAAAAAATCACCTTTTTTTTTTTCTGTTGTCTTTTAGAAATGTTCTTCATGTAATAGAAATGAAAATAATAGCACTACTTTCATGATGTGAACCACTTAAAATTTAACTCGAAAATGTAAAGGTATCCTGCCTGCCTGACAGCTACTGCTTTTGAAGAGCACAAGTGTCCCAGAAGTCCCATGTCACTTCTGCCAGTCTTTTGTCATTGACAGATGTCCTATGATTTCTAAAATGCAACTAAATTCAGATTTTAACACAATGGGCCAAGACTTTCTTCAAACAGTAAATATGATTAAGGAAATCTAATTAGCTGACACTTCAGTATGGCAAGCTGAATAGCTCTGCTGTTTTCACTGATTTCCATTATATATCCTGAGAACTCATTTGTAGATGTTTACACTTAACATTATTGGGTTATATGATAAGAGCTGGTCTGTGCACCAATATACAAACCCAAAGAGACAATGGCAGATGGAGAAGCCCCCAAAATATCCTGCTTTGGCTATTTCTAGGGAGGAACAAAGGTGGTAAAATGGAGGAATAAAGTGATAAAAGGGGCTTGTCACAAAGAAAATATTCCTGTACACTTGTTTACCTGTTCTCATTCAGCAGTGTCTCTACAGTGCTGTGTTTCTGAGTGCAGCAACTGCTTTGGGATCTGGGGTCACAAGGTGTTCAAGGTGCTGCATCTAGAGTGAGTGTTTGGGTGTCAGCTGCCATGTGCCAGCTACCAGTATCTGGATGCTACTGCCCATGGGCCAATGACTGAATGTCCCAGTTTAAATGGGACAAGGGTCTTCTGCTGAGGATGGATTAGGAGGAAAAGACCCCAAACTTTTTCCTAAGCAATTATTAATCCAAAACTAAGGAGCTTTGATTGAAGGGAAAAAAAAAAAAAAAAAATTATGGAAAAGGGAAAACAAAATAACAGCCCTTTATTAAAAGGTATGTTTGTATTAACAAGAACACAAAAAGAACCCAAGTAAACAACCAAGCAATACTACTATACCCACCAATAATCCCCTTCAAGAACAAAACCGATAGCCCGGCAAAAGGAAAATTTAAAATAGTTCAATTTTTAGCACCCTTTGGTGTAGTTCCAACCACAGTCAGCAGGGGGCGCCGTCGGGTCACTGGAGGTGTAAAACTTGTAATGTCCTGTACCATTCACCAGGTGGCGCTGTTGGGTCGTTGGAAGTGCAGAACCTGTAGTGTCCTATGGTAGTCACCAGGTGGCGCTGTTGGATCACTACAGGAGCAGAGCTTGTCACCAGTGCCTGTCACCAGGCAGCGCTGTGGGATCCCTGGTCACTGCCACGTGGGATGGGGAAAACAAAAAAAAACAACAACAACACCCCCCCCCGGGTATATCGGAGGAAAAAAACAACAAAAAAACTGATTCCTCTTCCCCTCCCGAGGAAAAAGAGGAAGGGGGGGGGCGAAGGGGAAGGGGGAAGCGAAAAAAACAACACCGACAACACAGAAAGTTCTCTCAATGGAAGAAAAACTCACGAACTCCGGGGGGGGCCCCGACAAACAGGAATAGTTGGGAAGGAACCGCAGCAGCCAAAAAAAACTTCCCTCCAACAGGAAAAAAAACAACAACAAGAAAAAAAACCAAATGAACCAGCGTCTGCCAGCTCACAGCAGCCTCTCCTCCTCCCCGCGAGCCCGACTCCCCCCCCCACACCTCCTTCCAGCCCACACACCAGCCCCAACCCCTCCCCCTTCGTTGCTAGGCAACTAATGTTCGACCATTAGCGCCCCGGCTAGTTCTTTTGTTTTCACCTAAATGGGTGTGCTGCACACACACACACACACAGGGGGAGGGGAAGGGAAGAAAAATTCCTTGCTAAAGTCAGAACTATGACATTATCCACCCCTAATTTTTCTTCCCATTCCCATGCCACTATACATCTATCAAATTGAACCCTTTTTCTTGAACTCCATACATACATACATTATTCTAAACTACATACACATTCATAAATATATAGGTACAAATACGGGTACAATTATAGCCTGTTTACCCTAAGATAATATCTCCTTGGGGTATGCACCGGGTTTCTCCATCTTCTTGCATCACCCACCATGTGGAACCAGGTCCTTGGGCAAAGACAACTCCACGAATGGATTTGCCTTTGCTCGAGGCATGGTTAACCCAAACTGTTTTACCTAACATACCTCTCATGTGAACCACTGGGACCTTGTCCCCATCTACAGTGTGAAGGGACTCTGATTGGGCAGGGCCGGCTCGATTGACAGAGCCTCTAGTGTTGACTAACCATGTAGCCTTTGCTAGGTGTTGATCCCAGTGTTTGAAAGTCCCTCCACCTAATGCTTTCAGGGTAGTCTTCAACAGTCCATTGCACCGTTCAACCTTCCCGGCAGCTGCTGCATGGTATGGTATGTGATAGACCCACTCAATGCCATGCTCTTTCGCCCAAGTGGTAACTAAACTATTCTTGAAGTGTGTCCCATTATCTGACTCAATCCGCTCTGGGGTGCCGTGCCGCCACAGGACCTGTTTTTCGAGGCCCAGGATGGTATTTCTGGCAGTGGCGTGGGGCACCGGATGCGTCTCCAGCCATCCAGTGGTGGCTTCCACCATGGTGAGCACATAGCGCTTACCTTGGCGGGTCTGTGGCAGTGTGATATAATCAACCTGCCAAGCCTCCCCATATCTGTATTTATTCCACCGTCCACCATACCACAGGGGTTTCAGTCTCTTAGCCTGTTTAATGGCAGCGCATGTCTCACAGTCATGGATAACCTGAGAGATAGCATCCATGGTTAGATCCACCCCTCGGTCTCGTGCCCATCTGTAGGTGGCATCTCTGCCCTGATGGCCGGCGGCATCATGGGCCCATCGTGCTAAGAACAGTTCGCCTTTGTGCTGCCAATCTAGGTCCACCTGTAACACCTCAACTTGTGCAGCTCGGTCTGCCTGTGCATTGTTGCGATGTTCTTCATTGGCTCGATTTTTGGGCACGTGGGCGTCTACGTGGCGGACTCTCACAATCAGTTTCTCTACCCGGGTAGCAATGTTTTGCCATATATCAGCGGCCCAGATGGGTTTTCCCCTACGTTTCCAATTGGTCTTCTTCCATCTGTCCAACCACCCCCACAGGGCATTGGCCACCATCCATGAGTCTGTGTAAAGGAAAAGTTTCGGCCACTTCTCTCGTTCAGCAATGTCCAATGCCAGCTGGACGGCTTTGAGTTCTGCGAATTGGCTTGATTCACCCTCTCCTTCTATAGCTTCTGCAACTTGTCGTGTGGGACTCCATACAGCTGCTTTCCATTTACGTTTCATTCCTACAATACGGCAGGAACCATCAGTAAAGAGTGCATAGCGTATGTCTTCTTCTGGTAGTTGGTTGTATGCTGGGGCTTCCTCTGCCCGTACCACTTGCTCCCCTTCTTCTTCTTCTGCTAGACTAAAATTCTCACCTTCCGGCCAGTTCGTGATGATCTCTAGGATCCCAGGGCGATTTGGGTTTCCAATGCGGGCGCGCTGCGTGATCAGGGCAATCCATTTGCTCCAGGTGGCATCAGTGGCATGATGTGTAGAGGGCGTCTTCCCTTTGAACATCCAACTCAATACCGGTAGCCGAGGTGCCAGGAGGAGCTGTTCTTCTGTGCCAATCACCTCTGAGGCAGCTTGTACTCCCTCATAAGCTGCTAGGATCTCCTTTTCTGTTGGAGTGTAATTGGCTTCTGACCCTCTGTAGCTTCGGCTCCAGAACCCAAGTGGGCGGCCTCGGGTCTCACCAGGCACCTTCTGCCAGAGGCTCCAGGAGAGGCCCTTATCCCCAGATGCAGAGTAGAGCACATTCTTCACATCTGGTCCTGTCCTGACTGGCCCAAGGGCTACAGCATGGGCAATCTCCTGTTTAATCTGTTCGAATGCTTGCTGTTGTTCAGGACCCCACTGGAAATCATTCTTCTTGCGGGTTACCAGATAGAGAGGGCTTACGATCTGGCTGTACTCGGGGATATGCATCCTCCAAAAACCTATGGCACCCAGGAAAGCTTGGGTTTCTTTCTTGCTAGTTGGGGGGGCCATTGCTGTGATTTTATCGATGACTTCAGTCGGGATCTGACGACGTCCATCTTGCCACTTTACTCCCAGGAACTGGATCTCTCGGGCAGGTCCCTTGACTTTACTTCTTTTGATGGCCAACCCAGCATCCAGGAGAATCTGTATGATCTTCTTTCCTTTCTCAGAGACCTCTTCTGCTGTGTCCCCCCATACAATGATGTCATCAATGTACTGAAGGTGTTCTGGAGCTTCACCTTTCTCTAGCGTAGCCTGGATCAATCCGTGGCAGATGGTGGGGCTGTGTTTCCACCCCTGGGGCAGTCGGTTCCACGTGTACTGCACGCCCCTCCACGTGAAAGCAAACTGCGGCCTGCACTCTGCCGCCAAGGGAATGGAGAAGAACGCATTCGCGATGTCAATAGTGGCGTACCACCTCGCTGCCTTAGACTCCAGCTCGTACTGGAGCTCCAACATGTCTGGAACAGCGGCGCTCAGTGGCGGGGTGGCTTCATTCAGGCCACGATAGTCCACAGTCAATCTCCATTCTCCGTCAGACTTACGCACAGGCCAGATGGGGCTGTTGAAGGGGGAGTGGATCCTGCTGATCACTCCTTGACTTTCCAGCTCACGGATCATCTTATGGATGGGGATCACAGAGTCTCGGTTCGTTCGGTACTGCCGACGGTGCACTATTGTAGTGGCAATTGGCACTCGCTGTTCCTCAACTTTCAACAGTCCCACAGCAGAAGGGTTCTCCGAGAGGCCAGGTAGTGAATTCAACTGCTTAGCCACTTCTGTCTCTACAGCAGCTATCCCGAAAGCCCACCTATGTCCCTTGGGGTCTTTGAAATACCCATTCCTAAGGTAGTCAATGCCCAGGATACATGGGGCATCTGGACCAGTCACAATGGGGTGTTTCTGCCACTCCTTCCCGGTCAAGCTCACTTCAGCTTCCAACACGGTCAACAGCTGTGACCCTCCGGTCACCCCAGAAATGGAAATAGCCTCTGGTCCCACATGTCCTGAGGGCATTAACGTGCATTGAGCGCCAGTGTCAACCAAAGCCTTATATTCTTGTGGGTCTGATGTGCCAGGCCATCGGATCCACACCGTCCAATAGACACGGTTGTCCCGTGCCTCCACCTGGCTAGAGGCAGGGCCCCTCTAATACTGGTCTCTGTCTTGCTCGTCACAGTTTTCCGTCTGCAAATACCGGCGGGAGGTACCTTCTAGTGGGTCAGATCCCTGCCCACGGGATACCGGCACTGCACTCACTTTCACGGACGTTGTTTTTCTCTGGTCCTTAACCTCTTGTACTCGGGCTGCCAAGGCATGGGTGGGTTTCTTGTCCCACTGTCCCATGTCTTCTCCAGAGCCAGCTAGGAAATACCACAGCTCGGTTCGTGAGGCCTGTCTCCCCTCTCTGGCTGGGGGGCGCCTGGTTCTCACTGGTGCCACCTGGGAGCTGTTCTTCTCCATCTTTTCTAGGATTTTCTCCTGTTGATCTTGTAGTTTTGTAGCTATGGTAGTGAGGTTGTTGATCGAGGTCTCTACGGAGGAAACGCGGGCTTGTAGTGATTCTTGGACCATACTGTTGTACATCCGAAGTTTATTTGTTATAAACGCCACTGGCTCTCTCTTTTCCCCAGCCTCCAATGATGTCAGGTAACTGATGTGTGCAGATGGCCCCATACGTATGAGGGTCCACCACATGTATGGTGTACATCTAACCTTGTCGGGATCGTGATTAGCTTGCATATCCCCTCCAAACAGTACCTCCAACAGTGCCATTTCCCTCAGGCGTCGGATCCCCTCCTCCATGGTATTCCAGCTCTTTGTAAGATGGTCTGCTTGGAAGGCCTCTTTGTGAATGAACTTCTCTCTCACAGCATCCAGCAGCCGTGCCCAGAGAGACAGGGGCTTTGATTCTCTCACAAATGCCTCTTCAATGCCCGCATCTCGGGCAATAGACCTCAAGGACCTTGCTTCACCACCATCAAGGCTTATGGCATCACCCGTGGAATCCCAAACTCGGATCATCCAGGTTAGTATGGACTCATTCGGCTGACGAATGACGTCTTCCCGTAATTTCCGGAGATTGTCATACGATAAGGACTCAGTGATGATTTCTGGCTCCGGGTTGGCTGCCTGTGAGGGTCCTGCCTCCTCATCATCATCAACTGGGCGGGCTGATTTGGTCTTATATTTTCTCCTTTGGATAGGTGCAACCTCCATTGACTTGTTTGGTTCCTTGGAACTGGCCTGATCTGGAGTCACCCTTGTATCAGACCTCTCGTTTTCATCTTTTCTTTTTCCCTGTGAAGGCTGCACCATACCGAGCACCTTTTGGTAGGCAACGGCTAAAGCCCCACATGCATCTGCCACCTGCCTCTCTATGGGTTTACCATGACTCCTCTCCCTTGCAGCTATTATTATCTGTGTAGGGTCTGGGAGTTTTTCGAGAGCGAACTTCCATGCTGTAGGAACTGAACCACTTTCTAGAAATTTACCCAAGTCTTCCCATGGCCCATGCCATTCGAAGTTTCCCACCCCTGGGGCTGGCTTCTGTGCCCGTGCCTGGTTAATCATGGGCCTAACTACAAATGTTAGATATAACACCGTGGCACAAGCTTGCACGAAAAACCCCAAAAGGAAAACGTCTCTTACACCTAAAGAGAGTTTAAATGTCTCAGAGGCCGTTGTATTAGAACCAAAGAGAAAATGTAGGAGGGGTTGGGTAAATATACCTCCCTGTGTTTCTCCATAGGGATAGGTGCCATTATCCTTAAAACCCCAAAGGAGACAGTGTAGGCTAGAGCAGTAATATATCCTTGAGAACATGTCCCGAAGGAAAATAACAGGTGCTGAGTTTGCTATGTCATAAACCCAATGTGAGATCTCAAACATACTTATTACAATGAGGGTCATAGTGTCTGAGCTGAAAAACATCGACAGGTGAGACATAGATTTTGGCATAATTATATACCACAGAAAAGCAGCGAGCTTAGACTTCATGGTGCCTACAGGTTCACAAACACGTATAAAGTCACAAAAGGGCAGTTATTCCTTTTCCACTTTTCCTCTCTCAAAGCCTCGCGTTGGGCGCCAAAAATGTCCCAGTTTAAATGGGACAAGGGTCTTCTGCTGAGGATGGATTAGGAGGAAAAGACCCCAAACTTTTTCCTAAGCAATTATTAATCCAAAACTAAGGAGCTTTGATTGAAGGGAAAAAAAAAAAAAAAAAATTATGGAAAAGGGAAAACAAAATAACAGCCCTTTATTAAAAGGTATGTTTGTATTAACAAGAACACAAAAAGAACCCAAGTAAACAACCAAGCAATACTACTATACCCACCAATAATCCCCTTCAAGAACAAAACCGATAGCCCGGCAAAAGGAAAATTTAAAATAGTTCAATTTTTAGCACCCTTTGGTGTAGTTCCAACCACAGTCAGCAGGGGGCGCCGTCGGGTCACTGGAGGTGTAAAACTTGTAATGTCCTGTACCATTCACCAGGTGGCGCTGTTGGGTCGTTGGAAGTGCAGAACCTGTAGTGTCCTATGGTAGTCACCAGGTGGCGCTGTTGGATCACTACAGGAGCAGAGCTTGTCACCAGTGCCTGTCACCAGGCAGCGCTGTGGGATCCCTGGTCACTGCCACGTGGGATGGGGAAAACAAAAAAAAACAACAACAACACCCCCCCCCCCGGGTATATCGGAGGAAAAAAACAACAAAAAAACTGATTCCTCTTCCCCTCCCGAGGAAAAAGAGGAAGGGGGGGGGGGCGAAGGGGAAGGGGGAAGCGAAAAAAACAACACCGACAACACAGAAAGTTCTCTCAATGGAAGAAAAACTCACGAACTCCGGGGGGGGCCCCGACAAACAGGAATAGTTGGGAAGGAACCGCAGCAGCCAAAAAAAACTTCCCTCCAACAGGAAAAAAAACAACAACAAGAAAAAAAACCAAATGAACCAGCGTCTGCCAGCTCACAGCAGCCTCTCCTCCTCCCCGCGAGCCCGACTCCCCCCCCCACACCTCCTTCCAGCCCACACACCAGCCCCAACCCCTCCCCCTTCGTTGCTAGGCAACTAATGTTCGACCATTAGCGCCCCGGCTAGTTCTTTTGTTTTCACCTAAATGGGTGTGCTGCACACACACACACACACAGGGGGAGGGGAAGGGAAGAAAAATTCCTTGCTAAAGTCAGAACTATGACACTGAAGAAATCAGAATAAGTTAAATCAAGGGCCAGACTCTGGGATGGGACCAGGACCACAGGGGCCTATAGGTCCCTGCTGACAGCAGCTAGTGCATGTGCAGCAGTACAAGGGACTAGATCAAGGTGGACTGGCTGGCAGGTATGTGAAATGGTATAGGATATAGGGCTGTGTGTTTTGAAGTGCAAGAGCACGGTTATCAGAGGGGCCAGTGGAATCCTGGCCAGCTCTACACGTGTGTAGGTCTGTGAATATCAGCACTGGAGTGGGCAGGCTTAGCCTAAGGGAAGAATATGATTTACATCTATAAACAAACCAGGGAAGTAAAAAGTGGGGGAAAAAAGAGCTTCTTATATAAACAAGCAAAAAAACCCCACTCTAACTAAAGAACAAACAGTTGAAAGTTGGTCATGAAGTAAAATCGCATTTGGAATTTATTTTCTAATCCTCAAGAAAGTGAAATTCACCAATAATCTTTCAATAGCTTTACGGAAGACAAGCGTTCTATTTTTTGCAATCTCAGTTTATGGGCCTCTATCTCAAATTTCTGATTAAATAATCAAGACATATGGGGAAATGAAAAATAAGACACAAGGATAAGCTTAAAAGGCAGGGTAAATGATTATCAAAGTAGAAAAGCATGGCTTTCACATCTTTTCAAGCATCAGATATGCATAGTCACCAAAAGGTATGTGAGCACCAACATGTGACTAATTCACTTGATTTATGGTATTCCATCTATGGATGGAGAGCATCCTCTCAGCCCTTACATGGATAATACAAAGCAATTTCTTGCAGTAGCTAGGAGGTAAACTTAAAAACTATTTATGCAACTTTCAGGTTTCATTGGATAAAATAAATAACAAAATGTCCCTTCAAAAATCATGTTGTAATTCTGTAAGTTTCAGAAAGAAATTCAAGTAGTTGTAATTAAGAACTGACTAACTAAGTTAGTGTCTTGTAATGCATATCCTAATAACAGGAAACAGATGCTACTAAATCTTGATGAGTGTTATTGTCAATGCCTGGAGCTACCACAGATAGACAGTGTATATTAATATCATGCTTACTCAAATTGGATATTAGTGCTGTCTGCCACAGGGACCACCTAAGGCAAAAAGCTTACTTACATACCCGTATTTCTATAAATATTTATGTAGTCATATACTGGCTCTGTTATATTTTATGTAGTAGCTGATGCAAGAAAGGAGATATTTAACTTCATTATTGTCCTGGTTTCATCAGGGATAGAGTTTATTTTCTTCTTAGTAGCTTAGTACAGTGCTATGTTTTTTGGCTTTATTATGTGAAAGATGTTGGTAACACACTGATTTTTTTGTTTTTGCTAAGTAGTGCTTACCCTCAGTCAAGGATTTTTCATTCTCTCTCTGCTAGTGAGGAGCTTCACAAAAAGCTGAGAGGAAGCATGACCTGGACAGATGACACAAACTGGTCAAAGGCATATTCCACCCTAGAAGATCACGCCCAGAATGGAAAGTGTGGTAGTTACCCAGGAGGAGCCCATTGCTGTTTGGGAATGGGCTGGGAATTAGTCAGTGGGTGGTGAGCAATTGTATTGTACATCACTCGTTTCTGTTGGATTCTGTTACTCTATTCCCCTCTCTTTATCATGACTACTAATAGTTATAGAATATTTAGTATTAGTAGTATTTTATTAATAATAATACAACTTTACAAATGTCAACTTATTTTGGTTCAAGTATTAAGCTCTTCTTATCTCAACCCATGAGATTTACCTTTTCTTTCCAGTTCTCCTCCCCACGAGGAGTGAGCAGTTTTTTTCGCTGTCAGTTGGGGTTAAGCCCTGACAATTAAGTAAACCAGTATGATATTGTAGAAGAAAAGTATTTCTTAGATAGAAACAGATTCACAAAATCACAAAATGGATTGGGTTGAAAGGGATATTTAAACATCACCTAGTGCAACATGCTTACGATGGGCAGTGACACCTTCCATTAGACCAGGTTGCTCACAGCCCCATCCAACCTGGTGCTGAATACTTCCAGATATGGGGAATCCACAACCCCTCTGAGCAACCTGTTCCAGTGTCACATCACTCCCACAGTAACAGAATTTCTTCCTTATGTCCCATCTGAACCTACCCTCTTTCAGTTTACTTTTATTCATAAAAGTCCATTCGCACATAATGTGAACTCAGTCTTTTGTATCCTCATTAAAAGCCCACAAATTCATAGGGAAATTCAAAATTTCTAAGAGGTACATACAGAACTTGAATGTAATTTCAAAGCAATTCCTATTCAGGAATATATGTGAACTATGAATTCAAGTGAGGGCAAAATTTATAAACTATCTTTTTTTCTGAAAAGGCAAAAGCTTTCTGTATATACAGCTGTGATAAACTGCTCTGTAATCTGGGATAAGTTATGTAAAAAGACAACGCTAATATTTGTCAGAAAGCTATGTTAGGAAAGGTAATTGAGTAATGTCCCTGCACTGTTACTGAAATGCAAACCAGAATGTAAATTCAGAACATTATTTATATTATTACATTACATTTTTAACAGGTGTTTTTTCAGCAAAATTTATCAAACTTCTCTTCAGACACATACCCAAGGAATCTTTGAAGAAAGCTATTACAGATTTGAAGTACATAATTAAAATTAAACATTACAGATGATAAAATAGTGGGGTAAAATGCAGACTTCTCATACAGATTTCAGAATTAACTTATAAATGCCTTATATAATTTTCTGTATGTTGTTGTGACACATTAAGTGAAGGCCAGAATCAGACAGAGAGCTTTGGGGATTTCTTGATCAAAGAAATTGCTTCCAGTTTGAAATGCATAATGAGACAGCCCTGCATTGAGTTTGTGTACCCTTTTATATTCAGCAAAGCAAAACTGATATTTGCAGCTAACTGTAATTCACCACATGCTTGGAAAAGGAGGCGTAATGAAGAACAAAGATCCATTGCAGAATTCTTGAGACTGGACAGAGAAACACAAACGTACCCCAGTGCTTCTGTAATGGCAGGCAAAAGAATCACCCAGTCTTTCTCAGGATTAACCTTGGGAAGACTATCCAAAATCAGATTGACTAAATTACCGAGAAATTCCTGTTATCAGCCAAAGGGGAAAAGTACTGTAAAATAAGTAATGCATATGAAGCAAATATAGTAGGTGAAATGCAGGCATCTTGAAGTTGTGCACACTTAAAAGCTTCTTATGAGACACTTCTCACTTATCAAAGTGTCAAAAAAGCCCAACCGATAAAGATAAAACCAAATAAAATATTATGTTCATGTTTTGAATTTTTTTGCTCAGTTTAATAAAGACTAATTGAGAAAGTAATTTTTCCTTGCATGAACTATTTAACTTCATAATCTTATTTGAAATATTAATATTTTTATTGATTTTAGTAAATATAATGAATTCAGGATTGCCACATACCTCACTGTCTGAAAACTTGTTCATCATCATTCAATAACAAAAACTATGCTCATATGAAAAATTTTAAATGTTTACAGTTAATTGCATGTTTATTAGTCGTGTTTTACACAAAATCCAGAAAACTTCAAATATTTATTTAGTTAAAAAATCACTTTTTTTAAAAAAAGTCTGAAACTACAACCTAAAAATACTGTATCTTTTTGCAAGAAAACAAAATTTCAAGTTTGTTTTCTTTAATGAGAATGATGGCTGTGTTATGGGTTTTGTGACACAGCAATAATTCAAGCTGTATAGTCAATAACTTTAAATTTACTTCTGAGTCACCACAAAAGACAACTGTGAATGTATGTAAAGTAATAGACAGGTATTCATATTTTTAGAACACTAGTGGAAAGTTTAAAGCGTTAGATGTTTTATTTGCCTATAAATCCATAAGCCTAAATAAATAATCAGTACATCCTCAAAGTAATTCATGTCAACATATTCCCCCCACCTCTCTTCCTTTCTTTAGCTTTTATATCTGACCTGACATCGTACAGTATAGAATATCCCTTTGGTTAAAATGGGTCATCTGCCCCAGCTGTGTCCCCTCCCAGGACCTTGCCCCCACCCCAGCCTCGTGATGAGGAAATGCTGAGGAGACAGTGCTGATGCTGTGCTCAGCAGTAGCCAAAACACTGGTGTGTTATCAACACCTTTCCAGCTACCAATGCAAAAGACAGCAGTGTGAGGGCTGTATGGGGAAATGAACTCCATCTCAGCCAGACCCAAAACAAGGAGGCACTGGGCTTTTTGGGAGGAGAATCTCAAGTAACCCAACTGATGATATTATGTAAGACTGAAATCACCTTGGTAATGGTATGAGAAACTCCAAATCTGGGTATGATTATAGGAAATATATATAGGAAAACTGGGACAGGTGAAAAAAAGATTTTGGTGTGTTGTTTATTTATTGTTTATTTGAGAGGTAGCAATGATAGGAAAGAGGAAGGTTCAAGGTATATGGAAACAAACATGGGAAAACAGAGAAGAGGGAGTAAAAATATCTGATCACCTGTAAGCAAACACATTTGTCTGTTTGAACCTTTCTCTCATCACCACACTATGTCATGTCTTCTTATTAAATCATATTGCAAACTGGGGGTTTGTGTGATCTCAGTCTTTAAGTGACTGTGTGAAGAGAGATTTAGGTGCTGGCAGCTGGAGATACTGACTGTTTAGAGCCAGCAGCTCTGTGTATGTGTCATTTGGTAAAAAATCACCAACTAGTGAGCAGGAGACCCACATATGGAAAAAACCAGCCCTTGATCCAATAACTTTATGAGTGATTTGGAATCTGGACATGTACGTTAAGCAGACCTAAATAATGTCATCTTAATATTTCATGGATCTGTGTCTGTGATTGGCTTGTATATCTAGACAGTTTGGGTTGAAGGGAGGTGTGCATATACCAGTGAACCTTAGTCCTAATCAGCTGGAAAGAAGAACAACCCTGTGGTACCTGTGTTCCTATTTATGTGAGAGCAATTTGTGTTTATTTGGGTGTTTTTAAAACAATGTGTGTGTGCCTTTGTGTTTGAATGTCTACCTCTGCAATGTGGGCCACAACTTGCTGTTTGTGAGACATGAAAAAGGACCCGTCAGCAGCCACTTCCTCCCTGGTGTTAGAGTGCACTGGATTTGTTGTAAACAGACTAGGAAGAAAAAAACCCTCTGTTCTGAATTTCACTGGAATTGGCAACTCTTTAACATAAAGTTATCCAATTTTGAATCACTAATTTAGTAATTAAAAACAGAAGGTATTCAACTCTAATCTTGACTTTGATATAGTTGCATGCATATATTCATGTATATGTGCATAGAGATATAGGTAAATTGTCAGAATTTTTAAAATTATTTTTATTACTTAATGAAACACTCCTGAACAGCTTCCAGAAATTGTTTTCTTTTCATAGGCATCACAAATTCCCAAATATCTGAGAGCTTATAAAATACCAAAACTTTTAACAATTTCATTTTCATTTTGTCATATGTTCAGCCCAGTGCAAGTTGCCAAAGACAGACCACCAAGTTGCATTCTATTGTGAATTACAAAGAGGAAATCTGAACCTATATTATTAAAATGGTCATCCATTTTTATCCAATTTCCTCACTCTCTTATAACTACAACTTGGTACTTTATTCATTCTTGCAACATCAGAAGATACTCTTAAACCGATATTATACCTGACATCATAAATGGAAAAAAAAAATAAGGAAAAGAAATTCAATTCAAGGGCTGAAAGTGGAAGAAAGTGGAAAGTGATAATCTCTTTACGGAGGTTACTTTCATCATAGGTAATGAAAGATGAGACTATAAAACTGAAGCCCTGCTATTAAGAATATTGCAATTTCCAGTTAAATGTTTGCAAAATTAAATTGGTATTTGAAATATTATGGGAGCATAAGGAAAAAATCTAGCTCATTCACTGATTCTGATTTGCATTTAATCTTGAAAAAGTACCTATCATACCTTCCTATTACCAATACCTCTTTCTTCATTTCTTAATGTAAGTTCTATAATTCATATAACAAAACAAATTATTTCAGGGAATCTTAATTCTCTAGTTGTGAATACGCAAATGCTCATTAAAAATTAACACTTTGGTTAGTTCCAGTTGCATGCATATACTGAGTATCCTCTAGATGGTTAGAGTGTGTACATCCTATAGCGGTTTAACCCTAGCTGGTGCCAGGTGCCCAGCAAATCTGTTCTACCACTGTCTCTCCTCAGTTAGAGAGGAGAGAAAACATAAAAAAATCCTGGTGGGCCAAGATAAGGACAGGGAGAGGTCACTAATCAATTACTATCACGGAGAAAACAGACTCGACTTGGGGAAATTATTGAATTTATTAGCAATCATATCAGAGTACTACAATGAGAAATAAAATCAAATCTTTAAACACCTCACCATGATAGATCCCTTCTTCCTGGCCTTAAGTTTGTTTCCAATTCTCTACCTCCTCAGCAGAGCAGGGGGATTGGAAATGGGATTGTGTTCAGTTCATCATATGTTGTCTCTGCTGCTCTGCTGTTGCTTCCTCCACGGTGGTAGGACTACTTTCCCAGCTCCAGTGTGGGTTCACTCCCACAGGAGACTATGTGAACTTTTCTAGTGTGAGTCATTCCCACAATCTGCAGTTCACAAAGAACTTCTCAGAGACTCCATCCCTTCACACCACCAAAACTTCACCATTCTACCGCAGTATACATCCTTTAAAGTGAATTCCATATCACAGATGCAGTGATGTAGACATTTTTACTGTTTTGTTTGTTGTGTTTTTTTTTTTAACTTTCTCTCTTTTGCAACAGCAGTTTGAATTTCCATCTACTAACACAGTAGACAATTGTCAAGAATAAGTACCTGCATGATGCTGATACTACAAAAACCTTTAAAGTAAGGAGGAAATCTGTACTTTTGTTTCCTCCTTTTTTGTGTCATTTTGTTGATAATTTTCTGCATAATTTAGGGACAAGAAAGACTCCATAAGCAGTTTCATGATCAGTAGCCCTTGTTATATTAATATCCTAAAAGTACATTTCACTAAGCAGGTACAAATTAATCTAATCTCTTCTGTGCTGCTCAGATACCTACAAATGTGAAATATTACAAAAAAATTCTCTTCCATCAGGCAGTCTAGATAGAAATATTCCCAAAGGGATTAAATAATTAATGACTCCTGATCCATGTCCAATCTACTGCTACACATACTATATGAAAATGTTCTAAAGAAGTAATGGAGTTTTTATCATTCTTTCTTTGTTTGCTTTTTAATGTTTATAGAATCTATAGTTACAATTGCCCAGACATAGCAAATAATTAGTTACTTATATTTTCTTACTTCCCCCGGAAATATTAACTGGATTTGGGCCAGGAAGTCTTGATAACTTTAGCCCAAAACATGTTTTAGTTTTACCTGAATGTGCTTAAATATTTTTATTTGTCTATGAACATATCTATCAATAAAAAGAAAGGGAGAGAAACCTAATTCTGCTGAAAATTAAGTATCTTCATATAAATAACATAATTAAAACAAAAATAGATAATTTTAGCTCTTTTAGCTTTTTTGCATTAAAAGTAAATGATCAATATGCCATCAGAAATGGTTATCCTTCAAAGATAATATAAATTACTTCTAGACATGGGGTAAAATAGTTTTGAACTTTCAAATGTCTCTTGTTTCTGTATTTTGAAAGAAATAGGGTTATGAAATTTTTGGAAGAAATTAACATAATATTTTTAATCAATTAAAATATCAGATTTAATTCTTTTACTTTTTACATGCAATTACTTAATCTTGAGTATGAGCATGTTTTTCATAAAGGTGGTTTACTGTGCTTCCATGAGAAGATGACTGTTAGAAACCGTTCATGTAAGAAGAAAAGGTAAAATACATTTAAAATCTACTGCTGAGCATCTTTCTATATTCAGTTCAGCATACTGATAGATTGATAGACAAATGTATTTTCAGAAGATGTCTATTAAGTTACCAGCCAGTAAAGATCATAATCTCTCAAGCAGAAGGCTATGTCTCTGCACATTTATAGTTGTATAGAGACACGCTCCAAACTATTTAAGAAGCTGGATTTTTAGAATTCCTGAAATAATTGACAGGAGATAAATTTTTCCTTCTTTTTTACCCCTATAAGTCAACCAATTTGACCTAGTGCTGTAGACTCAAAAAAAGACCATCTGTAGATAGACTAGTGATCAACTGAGAGAGAAAAGTGAGAAAGACAAGCTTTAGTGCAGTTACAACTTCCAGATGTGCCCATGTCAGAACTTACAGAAAGTTACACAAAGCATATTATACTACAGAATTACATATTTTTTTACTAGAAGATGCCAAAATACTGAAAAGTACTTCAAATCACTGTATTTTATATGGAAAAATCTGATGTAGTTAGCTCACTTCCAGTGTGATTTCAATGCAATAACAATATTTAAGGACTGATTAATATTACCTGTACCATTAAAATTCTACCTAGCTTATAAAAGTAAATTTTGTTTTTCTTTTTCTAACTGAGCAGATACCTAGTGAAATCTCTCCCATAGAACAGGTAGTGCTATCTATTTAATTCTAAAACTCCATAAATTTGTCAAATATTCAAAACAATTAAGCTTATAAATTATTTGAGTCAAAAAAAACAGAGAAAATAAATAAATAAAACACATCAGGATTTTCAAACTTGCATACTTACATTTAGATCCTCTATCTTGAGTATTTACTTAACTGCTATAAACAAAACAAAAAAAACCATAACAAAACAAAACAACTACAACAAAGTCTATAAGAGTATTCAGCTGAATCCAAAGGAGTTTGGAGTTTCCAAAGCATTAATCAGCCATAACTTTCACTGAATCCTAAAGCAGTGTCTTAATTACTCTAAAAGTCAAGCTATTTAACTACTGCAATAGGTTTTATTTGTGAGGGGTTTTGTTACTGTTGTCATTGGTTTGTTGGTTGGGTTTGGGTTTTTTTATTATTTTTTATTTTAAGTCATTAATAAGACAACCAGAAAAAATTAATATTTTACTTTCTCTGTGTATTTCCCTTTCCCTTTGCTGTTTTGATCTATTCATGTTCTGCATACTTGTTTATTCTCTTACATACTTTACAAAAATGTTTATAATAACACAGTCAGCCACTCAACACACATAATTTACTTTTATTATACCAAAAGCTTCAGTATGGAAATGAACATAAAATTCGTAGGAATTGAAATACTAATAACACAGTCAGGAAGATATTCTTTTATTAGATGAGAGAATGTAAAATCCAACAGGATAATTAACATTATCTTCACAAAGAGGTTATAGAAAGTTGGGTGCTACACTCCACATCTTATATGTTTGGGATTTTGAGACTATTTGAATGAACAGATCAATTATCAGGGAAAATCTCTTAGCAGCAGTATGTGGTTTTAGCGACTTTAAATGGTGCAATTTAGTAATATTTAACACTTCTTTGTAAAAATGCTTGTAAAATTTCTTTCATTTGAATTGCGTGTTTGTTTTCTCATGACATTATTTTTTTAACTTTTGTAATTTTCCTGTCTTTTTCAAGTAATTACATTTCCTTTGTTTCTTCATATGGCCAAACATGTTCTTGTTCGGTATATGCAGAGTCAAATGCAGAGGTAGATACATTAAAATAAAGTGAAGGGTTGCATACCCTGAAATATCACTTTCCTTCAATGACATTTTGATTTTCTTGAATCAATAGACCATGAAAGTTCATTTTGACACATAATAGCTCAAGATAAAATCTCTTCTAGCTCCGAAATCATATCTTTCAGTGTTTAGACTACCAAAAAGAAAGAACTCATGCTCTCATTCTATTTTGAAGACAAAAAAGTAATTTTGTGCTGAACCACAGGAGGCACAGTGGCGCCCAGACATCAAACACTATTGGACATGAGTGATCTGAATTCTTAGATGGGAAGATGCATGTGTAATACAGAAACAAGTCCTAAAAAATTTAAAATGGAAGAAAATTGCTTGAGCTTGAGTACATAATCAGAAACCCACTGAAGTCTGAGAGATGCAGTGTCAGCAGGGGGAAAAATAATTTATTTTTCCAGCTTCAGGATGGTTTGTGGGAAGGAACAGTTGCTCCAAAAAGATACCAAGATAGTGAGAGGAAAAGCTTAGTTACTTAATGTAAGGCCATCAGAAAGGATCGATCAGTGGCATATGAAGAAATTGACATAAAACAAAGCCAGTGAATGATGGGATTTTTCCTTTTTTCCCCTTCATTTATATTTGTTCAATTTTTTCAGTTTAATTTCATTTATATTTGTTCAATTTGTTCAAAAAAAAAAAAAAAAGGGAAACAAAATTTTTCTTTTGACAACTGCTTTCCTGCAGTAAAAGTTGTAACGAAAGGTTGTAATAAAAAAAACTCACAACTTAAAAAACTCAAGAAAGCAATTCCCTCACTTATCAGTTAGAAATATTAATCTTTTCAATTCTAAAAGAAACAAACAGTGTATTACAGTTAAATATTACTGATTAGTCAGAGTTTAATTATGCATGATGAAATTTGTATTGAGCTTTGTCAAGGGAAGTTTTGAACAGCTAAGACTTCAGGATTTAGCCTGTTATTCATTGCTTCCATTTATAAGCCGTAATGGGCCTGACACAAATCCAGAAGTTTAAAGAACTTCATGATACAGAATTGGGTCCTTACAATTAGGGAATATCCCAACATTTGGGCTCATAAAATAAATTTATACTACTGTAACTAAAGTTTGTGTTCCAGACATTGAGGAGAAAAAATTGTCAAGATTTCTCATCAGATTTCTGTAATTATTCCTTGAGGATATTTTAATAACTCAGATTTTGCACATTCCAGAAACTAGAAAGTAAAAGTATTAAATGGTGGCTACAGAAAGAGCTGGTAGGATTAATTATCTTAAGCAGATTTCTAGTTTTTAAAGAGTTGATAGCCGTCTAAAAACTAATGGAAAATATAACAAATTCTTTCCTAGTCTTGTGTGTAAAACAGTTTTACCATTCTGAGATTATGAATTGTTTTTATTTGCAAGAACAATGTTGTAAATCTTCAGCTTCTGTAGCTTTTAATACCATGAAGCCCAAAAGTAATGATTTACCTTTTTAATGTGCTAGGCAATTTTAGGTTTTATAAGTTGTTTCTAAAGTCTCTTCAGAATGAAAACATGAACACAAGATGTAGCATTTTCTGAATTGTTCTGTCCAATTTTGCTTCTTATCAGAGAGCAAATACAAAAAAAAAAAAAAAAGGAATACGTACAAAGAATAACTGGTAAAATTAGAAAATTATCAGAAAATGCAGGTAACATCTAGGTTTTTGTGCTGGCTCATCCATCATGGTTGTATGCTTGTTGAGAATATATTAGGTGAGTTACAATCGCTGTTTTTTCACTCCAAATAATCCAGGACAGAATGCCATTTTAAAGATTTGGCAAGGTCCTTTTCCTTGGCTGGACATCATAACTATCAAAACTGTGTCCTGGTACCATGTAATTCAGTTTAAGAGAAGCCAACTGAGGGAGAGAAAGAACAAGATAAAGATACTGAGGACAGTATGAGAGAAGAGAGAACACATCTCCACTCAGCTGAAGTTTCAATTAACAGATATCATCACTACCAAAGATGTGTATGCCAGGATGATTCAAGGGTGAAGCAAAGTGTCAGTTTTCCAGTCTTCAGCTGTGTTTGGTTTGTATTGAAATATAAACCTTCAGCAACATCTAGATGTTTGCATTCATAATTGATAAATGCCTCCTGGATCAAAATTACTTCAGAATCACCAATCAAAACATTATTTTAAAAATTATTTTAAATAAATGAATGTGTAACTAAATACATCTATTCCAATTAAACAAATGATTCATTAATTTTTACATTGCAACACCCTTCCTAATTTGTCACCTCCAATATTTACAAAAGCATAACTTGTCCCTTACTACATCACATTTCCTCAAAACAGGAATCTTTCTGGGCATAGTGCAGAGGAGGACTATCATAAAATTTGTGATCCAGTGCAGCTGTTAAACTAGACCATCGTTCAGACTGTTGTTCCTTGGCATTGTGTCACCTTACTATAGAATCAGTGCATTACTACTCTAAAGACATGTTAAGTAATAAGAGTATCAGGACAAAAAAATAACATTGAAAAAGTATACTTTTGGCTTATGTAATTTATGATTCTTTAGGATAAATGATATAAAGTGCCACAGACCAGTAATAGAGAAGAGAGTATCCTTTCCTAATTTTGTAATTTCATGCCAGATCTTTACAGTTCTGAAAAGTTTTTAGACTCCTGTGATTTACATCATGACAATAAAACTATTATTTTGCTGTGTTAGTAGCAAAAGAGCTAAAACAAGGTGGATATTCAGATTTATACATTGAAAGGGATTTTGATACTGCAAATGAGAGTCTTCTCAGCTAATTTTAACCATTTAAACCACAGTAATTTCATCAAAACTTTTCATATAAATTACTGTAGAAGAACATGAAGAGCTTTTTCAGAACAGCACATCTTAATTCTACCAGGACAAACAGAATCATCAGCTTAAAATGCAGCCTTGAGGACTAATTCAGGATGGACATTTTACTGCATCCAAATTTCAACAAAGCCTCAAAGGCAAGGCACAACACCAAACATCATTTCATTTTATGCGTGCTAAAGAAACATGCTTTATATATGGAGCCAAGCTCTAATTTATAATCTTATTAGGTTGCTGTATTTCAATCAAAATAGTTTAAATTAAGTCCAAATTATGCAACTATTAGAGCTTACTCCAAACTAATACCCACAGAATTGATATGCACACATTTTCTATAATCTGTATCTTTCTTCTACATTTCATTCACTTTTTACACACTCATATCTGCTAATGTCAATGATGCTAGATTTCTTTGATAAGAGTAAGGTGGGCACTGGAGGAGGTCACCACTGTCTTGAGGTCTTTGTTGAAAAAATCTGAGCAGTGGTTGTTCTTTTTTACTCTTGGTCCCAATTAGAATTATTTTCTAAGTTTTCTAACACACATAACTTGCTGCTCTTGAAAAAGGTTTTGTCAGGCTCCAAAAGCTGTACTCATTAATGATCAGAGATTGATCCTTTGAAGATTTTGTTTATAGGTCTCAAATCAGCATGTGTTTTCAAGGCCTCTGTCATCGTGTGCTTGTTCTTTTGAGTCCCCTTGTTAAAATCTCATTTGTCTTCAATGGCCTTTAGGCTGTGATTTCCTAAAAAACAAAACCAGTGTTTTATTTGTGCCTCATAGACACAGTTAAGTTGCTCTCCACAGAATAACAGAATGAGCAAGATTGGAAGGGACTGTAGTAGATCATCTGATCCAGCCTCCCTGATCAAGCAGGGTCATCCTGTAGGATATTGAACAAGACTGAGTCCAGATGGATCTTGAATATCTCCAGTGAGGGACACTTCACAACCTCTCTGCACAATCTGTTCCAGTGCTCTATCACCCCCACAGTAAAACAGTTCTCCCTCCTATAAAGGTAGACCTTGCTTTGCATCAGTTTCTGCCCCATTGCATTTTGTCCTATTGCTTGGTACCTCCCAGAAGAGGCTGGCTCCATCCTAATGACACCCTCCCTTCAGGTACTTATTGATGTGGTCCCCTCACAGTCATCTCTTCTCAAGACTGGACAGGCCCAGCTCCTTCAGCCTTTCCCCATAAGAGAGATGCTCCAGTCCCTTAACCATCTTTGTTGCCCTCTGCTGGACCTGCTCCAGGAGGTCCATTTTTCTCTTGTGTTGACAATCCCAGAACTTGGCACAGTACTCCCAATGCAGTCTCACTGAGACTGAGTAGAGAGGCAGAATCATCTCCCAAAACCTGCTGGCAATGTTCTTCCTAATGTATTAATGGATAACATTGGCCCTCTTGGCCACAAGTGCACACTGCTGGCTCATGGACAGCTTGTTTTCCACCAGGTCCTTCTCCACAGAGGGCTTTCCAGCAGGTTGGCCACCAGCCTGTACTGGTGCATGGGGTTATTCTTCTCCAGCTGCAGGACCCTGCATGTGCCTTTCAGACTGTTTTCTGCACATCTCTCCAACCTGTCAATGTCCTGCACGACACTCTGAGGTATAAGCCACTTCACCCAGATTTGTGTCATCAGTAAACTTGCTGAGGAGGCATCTACCCTTTCATTCAAGTCATTGATGCATGAGTTAAAGAATACTGTTCCCAGTATTTAACCTCAGGGGACACCAGTAGTGACAGGCCTCCACTTAGACCCTGTGCCACTTACTACAACCCCCTGGGATCTGCCACTCATCCAGTTCTCAGTCCAGCTCAATGTCAACTTATCCAGTACACACTTTCTTCTAATAGTATTAAACAGTTCACCTCCCAGCAACAAAAATCCACTAGAAGATGCATGCATCTGTAGATGCTGATGAAATTATTTAGTAAATGCTTGTTTGAGGTAGTATCACTAGTTCATTGTCAAAATTATTTTACAATTCCAGCAGTGACTGCATTAGCAAACAGTGTGTTTTGATATAAGAACTACTGAGAAGAACACGGAAAGCCTAACACATACGTTAGATACATTCAGAATCATACTCTTCAGACTGCTTGTAATGTATCCATGGACTAAGTGTCCAATAATAGGTAAGGTTCATAGATGCACTACATAGCTGCATATCTCAGAATAGTTAAATTTTGAAGGAATCGGAAGTACATAGTAAAAGAACATTATGTAACTCACAGAACAAGAAAGATGCATTGGTGCTAGCTGGGAAATTTGCTTCAGAAAAGCACTCTTAATGAAACTAAAAAAGTAACATTAAATACTCTGAAGGCTTGGACAGATAAAATTTGCAAGGATATCATTGCTTGTATGATTTACCTGATTCTTTTTATTTTTCTGACACCTTCCCCCACTATCCCCTGATTTTCAGAAGTTGTTTCCTATTTTGAAAGACCACTCTGTTACAATTAATCATGTTTGTCTCTACTGTCAAATAAAACTCATCATCTTTAAGAAACTTTGAAAAATTTTGAAAGCATTCTCTTAGGTTTTTTTTCATGTTCATATTTTATTTGCAGTTCATTTAATTTTAATTAATACAGTGAATTTTATATGCCCATTGCTGTCTTCATTTCTGGTCATTTGAGAATCCATCCTTTATATTAAAGAAATAAATTAAATAAATAAATAACATATTACAGGACAGTCAAAAATTCCTAAGAGTGGTAATGAGAAACTCATTTAGAGACTACAATTTTTTGTCTGAAGTAATGTGTATCAAATTATTGTGATTTTAAAATCTATTCATGTATTGTAATTATGTTGTTTCAAGAAGATATTTTACTGTCAAACAATTTATAATAATCTTACACAATATAGAAAGACTAAATGTAGTCATATTATTCTGAAGTAATTAATATCACATTTGCTATTACTACAATAATGAACATCCTTGTTGTTTTATTTCTTTGCACTATTTAATCTATCAATTTCATTTTAATCCAAATATTTTTTTTAATTAACATTATTGTTTTACACTCTATATGTAAGTTAAATGGTTGGTCTTTGTGGTTTACCCCAATGACTAAACTAAAATCATTGAATGATAGGACCATAGAATGATAAAACGTGCTGGTTGAAAAAGGCACTTTAGGTCAATGAGTCCAACCATTAATCTAACACTGCCAAGTCCACCCACCACTAACCCATGTCCCCAGGTGCCACATATACACAACTTCTAAATACCTCCAGGATTGCAAACACTACCACTTCCCTGGGGAGCCTGTTCCAATGCTTGACAGCCCTTTCTGTGAAGAATTTTTTTTTTCTAATATCCAAGCTAAACCTTCCTTGGAACAACTTGAGGTCATTTCCTTTCATGTTTCCTTTCTTGTTTACTACTTGTGAAAAGACTCCAATCCACACCTTACTACAACCTCCTTTCAGGTAGTTTTAAAGAGCAATAAAGTCCCTCCTGAGGCTCCTTTCCTGCAGGCTAAACAACCTCAGCTTCCTCAGCCTCTCTTCGCAGGACCTATGCTCCAGACCCTTCACTAGCTGTTGTCCTTCTCTGGACACGCTCCAACAACTCAATGTGAGGGGCCCAAAACTGAACATAGGATTCAAGGTGTGGCCTCAGCAGTGCTGAGTACAGAGGCATGATCCCCACATTAGTCCTGCTGGCCATACTATTTCTGATAAAGGCCAGGATGTCACTGCCCTTTTTGGCCACCTGGGCACACTACTAGCTCATGTCCAGCAGCTGTCAACCAGTATCCCTGGGTCCTTTTCCACTTGGCAGCTTTCCAGACACTCTTCACCAAATCTGTAGTGCTGCATGTGAGGTTATTTGATCCAGCTGTAGGACCTGGAACTAGCTAATCTGCCTTTTGGACCTTGGTCTCCATATTGGACCTTGTGTTCCCCTCAGAAGAGAATCTCCTGTGAGAATAATGTGTCTCTTTTTCTTTATGGAAGTGGTTTGGGCTCTTGTTGCGTAGGTTAATTTAACTCGGTAACACATCTGAATTTGGTTCCACTGCAGAACTTCATACCTATACATCCTTGTCTCTAAATTAGAGAGGTGAGGATGTGACAGAGCATTCAGTGGATAAGGCATTGGTTGGAAGGTTGCACTCGAGAAGCTGCAGTCAGTGGCTCTATTTCCAAGTGGAAAGCAGTGATGTGTGGTGTTCCCTGGGGGATCTGTAGTACTGGAACCATCACTGTTTAACCACTTTGTTGTGACAGGGACAGTGGGATCAAGTGCACCCTGAACAAGTTTGCCAATTGTTGGCGGAGGAGCTCATGGTGAACAAAAGCACGCAAACCAATATGGTTTAAGCAAATGTTCCACTTTATTTACATAACCTAGGCTCTTAAATACCCTCAGAGCCCTGCAGGGCGTGAACACCTTCAAACCATTGGTTAAATGTTGTAAATCACGAGGCAAACGTGTATCTCTATCCCCCTTATCATTGGGTACAGGCCCCTGTGCATGAGGCATGAAATCATTGTCTTTCACCAAAAGCTCTTCCTTATTATCTCAATAGTTTAGATTCTTGCAGCCTGATATCAATGCTAATACTTTTCCTGCAACTTGCAAGCAGGCCTCTTGCTAAGACAGACTGAGGCCTATTACTATGGTTTGTTCATGGTGTTTTTTATTAGTTAAGCACTGCAACAGCTGATGACACCAAGTTGTGTGATACAGTCACACACTGGAAGAAAAACATGTTATCCAGAGGGATTTTAGCATGTGTGACGAGTGGGTCTGTGCAAACTTCATGAAGTCCAAAGTCCTACATGTGGATCAGGTCATTCCCAAGCACAAATACAGGTTGAGTAGAGAATGGATTGAGAGAAGCCCTGAGGAAAATTTTGGTCTTGATTTAGAGAATCTTAACATGACCTGTCAATGTGCACTTGCCAGCATAAGGAGAAAGTGGACCTGCTGGAGGGAATCCTGAGGAGGGCCACAAAAATGATGCTTCATCTGGGGCTGAAACAACTCTACTATAAGAACAGGCTGAGAGGGTTGGTTTTGTTAAGCCTAGAGAGGAGAAGCCTCCAGGGAGACCTTGTACAAGCCTTCCAATACCTAAAAATAGAGCTGAAGAGGGACTTTTTACAAAAGCATGTAGTGACAGGACAAGAAGGAATGACTTCAAACTGAAAGACAGTAGGTTTAGATATTAGGAAGAAATTTATTGCGAAGGTGGTGAGACACTGCCACAGGTTGCACAAGGTTGTGGATGCCCCATCCCTGGATTGGTGTTCAAGTGTTCAAGGCCAGATTGGATGGGGCTTTGAGAAACCTGGTCTAGTAGATATCCCTACTCGGAGCAGGATGGGTCATACTAGATGACCTTAAAGGTCCCTTTTAACCTGTAAAGCCTGAGGTCAAAGCCACGAGCTGCCCAGGTATTTTACTTATATTTAAGACTCCAAGAGTTCACATTTTAGTTCTTTAGTATCTTGAATTTGCATAAAGAGAAACAGTCATGCACTTTTCCCCAAGAAACTTATTTTATTTCAGGGAGAAAATAGGCATTTTGTCAAAAGGTTCACAGAAGTAACATACAACCAAGAAGAAGAAGCAGCATTTCACTAAACCCCATGAGATACGAATCCTACCTCTAACATAACCCAAACCACCTTTGAAGGTGAGTTAGTCACAGACAAGACATGCCAGCTGTGTCAGACAGCAACTTGTTGCCATTCCTCCTTATCCTTTGGATCACTATATTCTGGCAAGTGGACTGAGGATAAGGGATTCTACATATTCTTTATCCTGTCTGCCTGTCAGGCCTGTCACAGGGAAGGTAGGATGTAATTCCTCGTCTCCCGATCTTTCAGATTTCCCAGTACTCCTCAAGCTAGTCACCCTTTCTCAGAGCTCTGTCACTAAGCAAAAGAAGTCCCCTACTTGGTCACCCCTCCCACAAGCGCGCTCACTATTTCTGTCTGATACTGGTGTATGAGCAGGGCACACCCTGCAGTAATGGTACCTGGGTGGCAGTATGTTCCCATCAGATCTTGGTCTGGGAAGCTGCACCAGTGACAGTGGGTGCAGAGTTTTGAGAGGACAGGTTCTTCTGCCAGGTAGAGATACCACTGTTCTCTGGTCAAGCTGGTAGAACTACAGTGCCATTTCTGCACACCCTTCTATGTAAACTGCAATACAGACTAACACACCACACCCTTGTTGACATGCCCCAAAAGTTCTGTTTGTGGCACTCCTGGTTGCTGGCACTTCCCTGCCTGGTGTTTCTCCTATAGGTGGTGATGGGGCTTAGCCACCATTGCTCTTGGCTCTGCCCAGATCTCATTTGTCACTGTCATGCAAGCTGAGAGCTCTCAGTGGCTCTTTCAGCTTCCCCTGATGTTGCCCCACTTCAGAGACTGCAAGTACTGTAGCTCCTTATGCTCAGATGAGGATATTTTATACTGACAATGAACTTTCTCAAAGTTTATTTATATTAGAGATATATTAGAGCTTTATTAGAAAATATAATGAGCTTTTATATGGTTATCTGTACAGGACTGGATTCCTAAAAGAAGGAGGTCAAATCCAAATGGGACTTTCCATGAGGATGGTGGAATTTTGAGTTGTCTCTTTCCACCCACTGCACTGTAGGCATGTTGTGATCCCATATACTGTGTTGCTGTATGGCTCCCCAAATATGTATACATATATATCCAACTTATCTTGTTCTCAAATAATTTTCATTAATTATAGATTAGTTGCTTTAGAAGTACACAAAACCTGTGGTGTGATATTTTTCAAATATGTTTTAAATTACTTACAATATGTAATATTTTATGTTGTTCATAAGTCACTAGATTTTGTTAACCTAAAGAATTATTTGGGCATCAGATTTTCCCAAAAACTGGATTCCTAATGTGATTTTCCAAGTAAAAAAAAGGAGAGTAGTAGCCTAAACCAATTAAATCTTTCTTTGTCAATCATAGCAGGCAACAGTCTGTAAGAGACAAACACTTATAAAAGGAAGACTGGGGAGAGCTTAGACAACTAGCTAAGAAACCTAATTACTCTAGCACCTGCATCCCATTCTGCCCGATCACTTTCTTGCACTGTATCTTCTGATTTCAGTCTTCTATTCCCTATTATGGGGATTTTAAATCACTTGCTGCCAGTTACTTATCCCTCATCTGCAGTTAAAGGTCATCTCTAACACATCCAGTATCTTTTCAAACTATCGGGAGACAGGTGTATAACACTGTGCATTCAATCAAAGAAACAGATCAGTTTACAAATTATCTGAGTTAAATAAATTATTGCTAGCTGGAGGTTTTTATGTGAGGTGGGAATAAGAGGCAATATATTTACATAAACCACAAATATTAAGGAATGAGTATATTGTAGACAGCTAGATAGAGGAGCAGTTGGGGATATTTTGCATTTTTAAAAATTGCTCAAGTAAATGTAGTTGTCATTTGCTCAAATAACAGTAAATCACCATTTCAGCAGCTCACACAGATGGTTTACTACTGCATGCATAACATGTATATTCTTGACTCTGACCATAAAGTAGGAAGCTTTGAAGAACTCTTGCACAACTGTGTCACAGAGGAAAATATTTCTCTTCTTACTCTTGTGAACCCATGCAGAAAAAAGCACTGCTCTCATATCTTCTAGCCTATGCAGCTTCCAAAAAAAATCAATCCTGTGAAGTAAGTATTTATTCAGGTTGAACCACTAATCCATCAGCTGAGGAAGAAAAATTGTTCAGCTTTCAGAAATGCAGAAGGAAGCAAAATTGACATTAACTGTATTCTCACAAAACATTCAGAAACCCCATACATAATTAGAAATTCAAGAGTCCCATAGATTTAGTGAAATGGAAATAATGACATAACACCTGAATGTCATCAGAAGAAATACAGAATAACCCAAACAAACCAATACCCTCCCCCCTTCCAAACAAAACAAAACAAAGCAAAAATCAAAACAAATAAAACCAAAAATCCAGCTGGTAGGAATCTGTGAGATACTGCAAAGTACATATTTCATTATACGTCCACATATATTATTACACATCATGCTCTGTGTTACTCGTGTGTATGTATGTATATATCTGGACTTTATGCATCTTCTACCTGCTTGAAAATGGATGACAATTAGTCTTTCACTGATGTTTTGTCTTCATTCACAGGGACTTTTAAAGGGTGGAATAATTGTAGCGTAACTTCCATGAAGGTTTACAACAAAAGCTAATAGAAAATGGGCATGTATAATGGCTGCTATGGTAAATAAAATGTGAAGAAATCCTTCCACCTTAATAATCTCTCACTCAGAGAACTGTGTCCAGTTTAGAGCACCAAATTTGAACCAGGCTATTAGAGTGAATTTGATTTCCAGTCTGAACTACCCCTATGCAGCTATAAACCTTTCCCTAACATCCTATCTCCTACATAACAGAAGTTATCGTCATCTCCCTCTCTGCTCCCTGTCATAAAGCAATTTTAGAGAACAGTGGTGTGGCCCCTCAGACTCCTCAAAGCTGAACAAACCTAATGTTTTCAGCTTCTCCCAAGTCTTGCCCTCCAGTCCTTTCACCCTCTTTGGACACATATTTTTGTATCCATTGTACAGTCTGGAGCCCCAAAGGAGTGAGGCCACACCAATGCTGAGTACAGTGAGACAATGACTTCTTTTGACCAGTTAGTTTAATGCACCCCAGGAAATGGTTCGACTGCTGGATGCCAGGACGCACTGTTGACTCATTTTGCTTACCATCAAACAAAATCTCCAAATCCCTTTCTGCAGGGCCTTACTCCATTCTCCTCTTCCTCAGTCTATCATCCAGGATTACATCATCTGAGTTTAGAATCCAGCATTTTTCCTTGTTAAACTTCAGAGGCTGGCATTTGCCAAGCACTCTGATCTATCAAGATTTTTCTGTGAGGCCTCTCTACCCCTGAGGCAATGAACAACTCTTCCTAAATTAGTATCATTACCAACTTCTGTGTCTTAACCAGACTCCTGTGTCCAGGTCATTGATAAAAACTTTGAAGAGAATCGATCCTAAAATTGCGCCCAGGAGAAACACCATAATTTGTAAGAAGTGCTGTGGAATCTCCATAATTTATTTAGCTTTTAATAACATCTTAGACAAACAGCTGTCAGGAAGGGCTTATGTATATATTTTAACTTGTAGCAGAAGAATGGACTACAGTACTTCTGATAATGTGTTTGAGATCCATTTGCTCTAATCGTTGTAATTTTATAATATTATAATTTTAATAGAAAAATATAATAAAGTATGAATTTTGCAAGATAAGTCTTCCCTTACAGCTTTAACCCCAGGGTGGAAAATGATGAGTCAGTATAACTGGAACAATTTAAAATATATCTATTTTAATTTAAAAAAAAATAATTTTTCAATTTAAATAATTTTAAATAAAAAATTAAATTTAAAACTGGAAGAAGAGAACAGAAATACCAACATGCTTTGAACAACTTGACAGTAAATTTCTTCTTTATTTGGAATTTGTGTTCCTAATATGATGCCGTTATTTCTCTGGCTTGATGAATTAGGACTTTGGAAATCAAAGGTGTCTGGTATCCTGTAACATTCGGTTTGGGTTTGTTTTTTTTTTTTGTTTGTTTGTTTGTTTGTTTGTTGAGGGGGGATCTGTGCATTTTTCTTTCCATTTAGTTCTTATGCTTGCCTGCAGGAAGCCTGGAGCTGAGTTTGCTAGTAATGGGAAACTCCCACACTTTTTCAGCTGCTTATTGCCAATTTGAGGTGTAGTAATCAAAATAAGTTTGTTTTTTAAAACTTTCTGTAATTGAAATAAATTGAGTTTCAGTTTCTGGAGAAAAAAAGAACAACATGTAAATGAGAAGTGGAAACCAGCAGCTGAATTTTGAGGAATAATTTAATTCTGGCTACAGGCTTTCAGTCATTATTTATGATTTTATATATGATGGCCCTAATATGTCCTCATTTATAGATATTCTTTCTTATGGAACTATAGTACTGTGGTAGGACACCTCAGTTTTTAAAAGCATGAATCATGACTCACTAAAGCATAACATAACTGGACTGAAACAGTGATTTTTCACACAAAAGATTAAGTGCTTAAAATATTGAAATTATCATTTAACCTAAGTTTAGCAGTTGAAAATTAACAAAAACTTCAGCCAAATCAGTACAGTGTGACCATCTAGCTGTTCACTGGAACATGCTATGTGTGCTATGGGTACAAAAATTCTCCTGTAAAATATTAAGGAATAAAACCCCCACATATTTACTGCACTTATATTTTTTGTTGGAAGAGGAAATATTTCCTGCATTAAAATAATGCACTTTGTAATTTATTATTTCTAAATACGTGCAAACTCTCTACAGTGTAAGAAGTGGAGGGCAGATGGAGAACAAAGAGTGCAAGATTACAGGAAAAAGAGTGACTTCAAAAATGGAAAAACAGGGCAAGAGGAGGACCTCTTCAAGTGTACTCACATATTGGGTTTGTGTGGCCAGGTTTTTATAGCAGGGAGGCCACAGAGGTGACAAAGACAGACCTGCTGCAGACCAAAGCTGCCCATCAGCAATGGTGGCAGTGCCTTTGTCATAACAGGGGTAAAACTGTTGCAGAACAGCAGTCAGGAGAGAGGAATGAGAATCTGTGAGAGAAACTGCAAACACCAAGGTCAAAGAAGAAGGGGTAGGATGTTTTCCAGGTGCCAGAACCTGCAGCCCATAGAGGTCCATGGTGGAGCAGATATTCACATGCAGCCCACAGAGGACCCTACAACAGAGCAGGTGGCTGTGACCCGATGGAACGGATGTGCTCGAGCAGGCCCCTGGCAGGACCCAAGGAGAGAGAAGCCCATGCCGGAGTACCCATGACCCTGTGAAGTCCATTCCTGGAGGACTGCACCCCATGGGAAGGAACCATTCTGGAGAATTCCACTGAGAAATGTTGCCTGTCGGAAAGCAGGTGTTGTGGACCAGGGAAACCTCGAGACAGCTGAGAAATCCTTTGCAGAATGGAATATGCGTGCGGTGAAAGGTGCTGGCGAGGAAGAAACATCACCCAGCTTGCTTACTACATGATGGACTGATTTACTGTGTGTTTTATGTTTAGGAAGAAAACCTAATCTTAGGTTGGACTCCATTTTGCGGTATTCATTTTCTTCCCATGAGGACTTGGTGTCTGCCTTGGCAGGCACAGCAACAATTTCTCTGTTGGCCAGATACCGTGGGGTACTGACCAATCACATGTTTTGGCCAGCTTCCCCTGCCCTCTTGGCAGGAAAACCTGATTGTTACCTCCCAGTTATCATCCCCTTATTCATATTCATTTCCCCTGTCCAGTGTTTATAGGAGGATGTGCATGCTCCTCCTTCCCTCCACCCAGTTTCTAGAACCTACCCTAACCGACCCTACATAAACCCTTTCCCTTCTTGAATAAAGTTGGATCAGTTTATTACCCTCAGGGGGTCAGCCCTGATAACTGCTTTGAACAACGCCTCGGTCTCGTGTCTCTTTCTTTGGGCTCAGGACTCTCAGCAGCGCTGCGCTACTCCTGCCAGGCTGGCACTACTGTGCTCTGCTGTCTCGCATACCTTGAGACCAGCTGCCGCCGCCTGCCCCGAGCGGAGACCATCTCCTCGGAGGCTAGCACAAGAACCCCTGACGCTGGTTCACTCCCTTCCCTGAACCAAAGCCGCGTCATCTGATATGTGCAATAAGGCCTTGCCTTCCTGGAAATGGCTGAACACCTGATCATGGGAAGCAGTGAATTAGATCTCATGTTTTGCTTTGCTTGTGTGCATGGCTTTTAATTTCCCTGTTGGACTGGCTTTATCTTTGCCCATGAGTTTTCTAAGTTTTACCCCTCTGATTCCCTCCCCAGTTTCACTGGTGAGGGAGTGACCGTGTGAATGTATGGTGTTTGGTTGCTGGCTGGGATTAAATCATGACAATCGTTCAAGTGGAAGAGTGAGAAAGAACAGGTATAAACTGAGATGGTAAAGTTTCATACTGGATATACAGAAAAACTGGATATACAGAAGCTGTTCAGGCTGCATACTTGCAGGTTTTCAAGGACTTGATCAAACTCTGAGCAACCTGATCTGATGAAGAGCTGACTCTAATTTGAGCAGAAGTAAGTTCAGGTTAGAAACATTCTGAATTCCTTTTAGACCAAATTATTTATACTCCCATGATTCTGTGAAAGCAGAACTTAACTATAAGCATTTACAAACTTGCACCAGTCTGGAACTAGAAAGCCTTGAACACGTTGTGCCACTAACTCACAAGAGAATAATATAAGGAGGTGTGAGAAAAATGGAGGATGAAACACCGTAGCATCCCTTTTACTTTTTGGATTTGTTTGGGTTTTTGTTTTTTGGGGTTTTTTAACAGGCTTGGAGAGGGTCTACAGTGACAGCAGAATTGTCTGTGAGATAAGGATTTAAAAAATTAGGCTGAATTTCCATTTTTGTCTTGCAGCTATGAAAGCAAATATTTTTTTACATAAGGTACTGTGTGGCCAGTCTCAGCATCCTCTGAAATTCTGCAATGCCTTTTCCTCAGAGCCTGAAGAATATGGATCAGTAGTCAAACAGTGATGAAGGGAAAGGAAAAACTATCTCATCAAAGATTGATTTGTCTTTTTCAGAAACGTCTGTATGCTACACTAAGCTACTGAATGGTTTGTCCCTACGCTATGTTATTTGCTTGTGGGATGTTTTTATAAGCAGACTTTAAAGAGTTTGAGCCCTTTATGGAGTTGGTGGTGCTCGTTAAAAAGAAGCAAGCATCATTTACTTTAAATTACATTTATGTAGTTTGAGGAAACAAAAAGAGTAGCATAGAAATACTAATGTGTATTGCCTGAAAACAGAAGTGCTTTTTAAAATGATATAGCATTCCTAAGCAAATACAAAGGTGGATGTCAAACAAATGTTAAAGTGAAGAACATAGAATTAGGAATTGCTGTTCTTAGTATTCTATATCTCCCATGAACTCCTAACTTTAAAAGATCAATTAATATTTATCTACTTTCTTAAATGCATCAACTCTGAGACCTTATACATATTACTTTGTGAATGCTGTGCATAATTTGAGCCAGAAACACAGTTGAGTCCGGATTGTTGTTCACTCCCCAGTCTTCATAGGTTGTCTCCTTGGCCTTCATGATTCTTAAGAGTGTCATTCCTGGTGGAGATTCAAAATACTGATACGTCTCCCCTAGCTAAAAGTTCATTGTCATATAAAAATGTCACCATGAGCAGCTCAGAGAACAAGACTATTTAGACAGGGTTTTTTTCAAAATTAAGTGTTATTTGCTCTCAGACAACTAACAATGAGAGAGACTGTATTCCCCTGATAAGTAATTTGCTGTGAATCATTAAGTGACCTACATAATAAGCTTGTCTTCCTACATAGCAGCTGACTTGCCATTTCAGAATATATGTCTCTGTTTTTATGAATAACTATAGATACCAGTATATGGTTAAAACTCAAGAAGACACTACAATGTCATTTTCTGTGGAATTGGTTAAAAAATGTTCCTCAAAATACTTTCTATTACAAAATGCATTTTCTGCTAAGCCAAATACATATTTCTTCTTTTGGTTGAATTTGGTTAAATTGCCTGACATCTGAAAATAAGTCTTTTAAAGTATTTCCAAAACTCTATTGTTTGATGTTTTTCCCCGTTCTTACTGAGATTAATGAAATAATATGAAAATACCAAATTTAATTTGAAAGTAAGCCAAGAACAGGTCTCAAATTTATTCAAGCTTATTTAAATATGAAGTGGTTTTGAAAATATTATTCTGAATCTAAATTAGGAAAATTAAGTTTATTTTTATGGGAAGAAAAAAAAATCTATATTTTCAAGTTTGGAGTAAAAGCTTAATTAGCAATTGGAATTCCCTTTGAAACTATCACTCCAAAATCTGTTCAGATCTAGTCTAATGGCTGCTAAGTGGGAGTCAAGAAGTGCTGTGTGATTCATTTACACTTGAGTGGTACTCCTAGGCTCCTTTGTAGTCAATCGCAAGTGTGCTATTCATTTGATCTATTTTATACATCTAATATAAAAGGAGATTTACTGCTTATTGGAAGTGTCTCTCTCTATTGACTACAATGGACATGTAGAGTGAATAACTTAAAGACAGAGTCTTTCATTTGGTTAAACGAATTGTTGCTGCTTGCTCACTATATAATCTTGATAGAATCACTTCACATTTCTGCTTCATTATAATGTTCTTATTAAAACATTTATTACATTTGGATGGAAAGGCAGTTAAACTACATCATTCACTTAATGAAGAAGTTTCCAGTCTTTTCAGAAAGTTGAGGACAGATGGAAAATATGTTACACATCTAAAAGGTTACCAGGATCCTCAGTCACTGAAAATGGGTTATATGTGAGAGCATTCTAAACATGATCTCAGTGTTAATAGGTGTATTAAGTCTATGAAATGATGCTTTTGGCATTTGACAGTAACTATCTATATGGTTGCCTTTATCTATGCATAGTGTTTCTCACTCATCTAGAATGGGATAAAATATTTACTTAACACCATGATTTTCTAAAATTATATATATAAAATTATATATATATAAAATGATATATAAAAGAGAATTATTACAATGAAATGAAGTTGATCTATATTACAAGAAAGATGAATGGTAAGGTAAAGTAAATATAACTGCTTATGAATGTATAAGTGCTTACACTGGAAAGAACCTTTGGAAGTCACCAAGTCCAAAACTCCACTCAAGGCAGGACAACTTTGAAATTTGCTCAAGTTGCTCAGACCTTCATCATGCCAGATCACCTCAGGAATGCATTATTCACAGTTTCTAAAGGTAACGTGTTAAAGAGCTTTATTACTCTTACTGACAAAATCTTTTAACCTGAACTAGTCTTATTTCAATTTGTGAAATTTTGTATTTCTTTTTCGAGCAGTGAACCTTTAAGATTGGGGTTAAATCTTTACTTTTAAAATCACATAGCTTGTGTTCTCTTCAATGTTACATAATATCAGATTAATTTTTTTAAAATTTTAGAAATCAAATGCTGCACTGCAAGTCAACTTGTAGGTTTTCTGTGTAATCAATGGAGAGAAATAGGCATCTCTATAGGATGCCACTTCTTATCTCTTACCTCATTATTTTAAGAAGAAAATAATTGTCACCCAGAAATACCATTTATAACTTAGAAAACTATGAAAAAAATGCTTAAAGGAACTTTTTGAAATTGAATAGGCATTGTTTTTATCAGGGAAAGTATTTCATAATATATTTTAATAATCAGACAGCAGATGGAGGCCTCAATTTAGCAACAGGGAATTACCTAGGAGTCTTATTGATTATTTTTCATAAATCAGAAGCTGGCTCTGTACAATGAGTGGTAACAAAAAAAAAATTTTTTTTTTTTTCTTGATGCCCCATTGTTCTTAGTCTATTTTTAAAAATAGAGAGATGGGCCATTTTATTAGCTTTTAAATAAATATCTGGTTTCTTCAAATAATAAAAATAGAGAAGAGAATTGTATCTACTTTTTGTTATGCAGTTTATTATAGAACTATAGAATGACAGAATGGTTTGGATTGGTAGGAACCTTAAAGAACATCTAGTTTCAACCGCCCTGCCATGGACAGGATTGTCATTCACTAGACCAGGTTGCTCAGGGCCTCAACCAACCTGCTCAGGAGCACTTTATTGATTAGGCAAGTCACTATTTGCTATTTTCTTGATATCAGTTAAAAATAGTGCCAACCTTTCAATTGTTCTGTTTAATTACAGAACTCCTCCTATTTATGAATCAACAAACACTATTCAAAAAACATGTAAGAGATGAGATATCAATGCTTAGGAAATACAGCTTTCTTCAGGAGATTCAAAAGTATCAATTTTGGAGAAAACTAAAATTCAGGAGGTAAAAAGAATGGAGATATATATATGTATAACTCTAGGGTTTGGTTTTTTTAAACTTAACAAGCAAAACACCCACCAAAAAGTAGCGGCTTTTTCTCAGAAAAAAAGTTCCATCACCCTACAAGAGAAATTTATTTTTTTCCTTAAGAGAGGAATAAGGAGAAAAAAAAACTGAGAGACAGCCTTACAGACACCTAGGTTAGTTAAGGAGGCAGAATAGGTGGTCCAGGTGCTGGAGAAGAGATTCTCCTGCAGCCTGTGGCTGAGACCCCACTGGAGCCTCTGGAGATGTATTTCCTGCAACAGATAGATATGGTCTGAAGGAAGCTGCAGCCCATGAAAAAGCCAAGCTGGAGGAGGGTCCTGACAAGAACTGCAGCTCAAGGAGAGGAACCATGCTAAAGCAGAGGAAAAGCATAAGAAGTGTCAGAGAGGAAGTGTTCTGAACTGACTCTAATCCCCCCTTCCCAATTTCCTGGTGCCACTTGGGAGGTTAGGGAAGAAGGTAAAGAAGTGGGAAATGAAGAAATGATGTTCAGACTGAGGAGTTAGAGAACAAAGAAGTTGTTTTAACTTAATTTCCACTTTAACTGGCATAAATTAAATTACACTTCTCCTAGCTGAGTCTGTTTCCTCTAGAATGATAACTGACTATTGAACTTCCTGTCTTTTATCCTGACCCATGAGCTTTTCTACCTTATTTTTTACCTGCATTCCATTCAACTGCAATTCTCATTCCAGCCTCTGAGATATTCACTTCAGCCTAATTTCTAAAGAAAAAAATCACAGAGAATCGGTTCCCAGGGAAAGAACATCTGTTGCAAGGTAAATAAAAACAGTGGCTAGAAAACGAAAATTATTTAAGGAACTTACTAGGACATTATTGCCATCACCAAAAAACCCCATATACATTCATATTAAGCAAAATATTTGAAATCCTCAAGTGTGTTTAGGTGCAATTTTGAAATCTACATTAAGGACAACAACCCAAGAAACCACTTTCTAGCATTTCTGAAATTTCAGAATTGAACTGTTCCTTATATCAAAGGCCTGTTGCATAATAATGTATGTATAAAATCGAAGAAAAATTCTGGTTCTTAAGCATTTCTGAGCCTGAAAAAATTTGCTTCCATTCCTTCTTCACCCCAGAGAACTGAATAAAGAATCATCTCCTTAAAATATAGCCTGGAAGGAAGAAGAATCTTGTTGTTCCCTGAAATTTTTATGGCTATGCTGTAATTAATACAAACTAATCTTAACTATGCAAAAATGATGCAGCCAGCACAAATATATTGCAGCAGCTATTGAAGAGACATAGGCATCTCCAGAGGATGGTCTAAAACATTTATCTTGGCTTAGCATAAATTGTTTGAATGAGATACTCATCTGCCTTGCCTTTCATTATAGAATGACTAACATACATTCGCTGTCTACTTTTAAGATGGATAGAAGTAGGACAGCTGCAACTTAACCCTGCAGTTCTACAGACATGACACATTTCTTCACTCATTCAGAGGTTAAGTTCAATATTGTTGGTAATGACAAAAGGTTCTTCAGATTGTTGTGACAGCTACATCCCATCCCTTGAGCCGAAAGAATGACTGTTTTTCCATGCTCATGCAATCTTTCTCCTTGTTCTTCTCATGTGACTAGAGTATGAGTTCATGATGGTTTTATGGTAATCATTTCTGGAAGAACTGCTAATGTTCAGAATATTTTCTTAACTCAAAATATCTTTCCTTTATTTATCATCCAGCTACAGCTGTCAGCATGTTACAATGAGCACTTCCTATTATTATACCAAGCTTCTTTGTCTGCAAAATACAGCTTTTAAAAACCAAGGAACTAATACTGCATAGGTGATTATGGGAGCCATTGTGATCACATATGAACAGAGTAGGAACAGCTGGTCAAATAATGTAGATCATAATATACAAATATCCTCACTAATAAACAGCAGTGAGTTAATTGTGCTGTGTGAGCCATTATTGTCCATTGTTCCTGATTACACAGATTGCAACTAGCCATCCAAAAAAGTCTGTGAATTCTGGATATCTTTTTGAAGTTAGTATGAGTAATTATTTGCCTGAACTTCAATCATAGGATGGCAGTCATAATTCACCATTATCTCTTACTCTTTGTTATCCTATTTAGTATAGTGCAGTGCGAACCAATCTGGGAGCAAAAACAATACATATAAGATGAGCAATCTTACACTAAAAATAACAAATAGTGACTAATCAATGTGAGCAGCTGTGAATAGGCCATAGGCAAATACATATGAACAACAAATACATTCACATACTCGACAGTAGTTTGCAAGCAATTCACAGATAGAAAGAAAAAGGACAAAATTTTAATGAACAGTATTTATAATTAATAATTCATTTTGCTGTACTTTTTGACAATTGTCATGACAGTTTGTATCTGTTTTTTCCATTGAGATCTGCATATTTTGCTATTTTTATCTTTCAGACATTAATCTTCTAAGTCTTTGTTGCAAGTCCTTCAGTTCCTAAAGTGATATGAAAAAATCTCATTCCATTTGAAATCTTCGTTCTCTCTAGGGGTATTAGTTTATTATAGTTGTGATTATCTACATTCCTAAGGGATTACCTTTTATATAATTTAAAAATATGAAGTACAGCAACTTGTTCATTTTTCTTTTTCAGTGGAAGGCTAACAGACATGTGAAGCAATATCTATGCAAAGTGTTGTGGGGTTGGGGATTTTTACTGGCATTTGTTTTCTGTTGTAAAATGGTAAAAATTAGTAGAATAAGGTTAACCTATACTCAAAGTCCTCATTTATCCTCCTGAGAAAATCTCCTGATCTTATTTAGAAATGTCACTCTGTGCTTTGCTAGAAATATCATTAACATCAACTTTTTCTTTCTTTTATTTAAGGAACTGAAAAAAAGTGTTTGATTGCCACAGTTTTAGAATACACCTGATATCTTTTATCTCCTGAACACTTAAGGCAGCCATACCTTATGAATTAAAAGGTGCACAAGACAAAACTGTTGGACTAAAACTGAAACCACTTGCCTAGTCTCTAAACTAATCATGATACAGAACATATTATAGAGTGGAAACCAAAGAACTACATCTACAGAAAACTGAGATTTTAATATTCAAAAGAAAAGAATTGTGGTTTTCATTAAAAATATATTCTTTTAAATAAAAATGTGTGCTATTGTAAAATCTGAACCAGGCAGCTTTATATGTACTTTCTTTGTCAAAAAACATTTGGAGTCAATTCATAGAGACAAAGGTGGGTATCATCTCAAGAAATGTAATGCATTCTACAGATAGGCATCTAGCTCTTACTTAGTCACTACATTCCTCTTTCAAAGCAACTGGAAAGATTAAAGAGTAAACATACAGTGATTTATCTGGTCAACTTCAGGATGAGACTAATTATCTTCTAGATCTACTTTATGTTCTCTATTGACTATAAAAGGAATTAATTAGTTAACTAAGTGTCAGGTCCTGCACTTTGGCCACAACAACCCCTGCAGCACTACAGACTGGGCACAGAGTGGCTGGAGAGCAGCCAGGTGGAAAGGGATATGGGGGTGCTGATTGACAGGAAGCTGAACATGAGCCAGCAGTGTGCCTAGGTGGCCAAGAAGGCCAATGACATCCTGGCATGCATCAAGAACAGTGTGGCCAGCAGGAGCAGAGAAGTGATTCTGCCCTTGTACTCAGCACTGGTGAGGCCACACCTTGAGTATTGTGTTCAGTTCTGGGCCTCTCAGTTCAGGAAAAACATTGAGGTGCTGGAGCAGGTCCAGAGAAAAGCAACCAGGCTGGTGATAGGACTTGAGCACAAGTCCTGTGAGGAGAGGCTGAGGGAGCTGGGGTTGTTTAGTCTGGAGGAGGCTCGGGGATGACCTCATCACTCTCTAAAACTCCCTGAGAGGAGGTTGTAGCCAGATGAGGATTGGTCTCTTCTCCCAGGCAATCAGCTGTAGGACTCAAGGGCACAGTCTTAAGCTCTGCCAGGGGACGTTTAGGTTGGATATTAGGAAGCAATTCTTTACAGAGAGGGTAACCAGACACTGGAATGGCCTGCCCAGAGAGGTGGTGGATTCACTGTCCTTGGAGGTTTTAAGATGGGGCTGAATGTGGCACAGAGTGCCATGATCTAGTAATCACAGTGGGGTTGGATCAAGGGTTGGACTTGATGACCTCGGAGGTCTCATCTAACCCAGTTAATTCTATGATTCTATGATTCTGTGATTCTAACTATTTTAGAGTTGGGTGTCTAAAACAAGGTCAAAAGTGGTTTAGATAAGACGATGGATAAAACTGGTAATTCCGTAAAGAATTATGACAAAACTCACCAATTCTGCTGAAAAGAAGATACTTGCCTGCTTTCTTTGAAATACATTGTGAATGGGGACTTGTAAATAAATAGGATACAGTACTAATTTTCCTTAGCTGAAGAAATAGGGAAGGAATTGACTTCAGATACCAAATCCATCTTCATTAGGTCAGATCTGTGCTGCTGAGTGGAATATGGCCCAGCAGAGAGGTTAAAGCCTGCATATAGGTGGCACAGATTATTGTGTCTTGACATTCTATAACATAGTCTCAAAAGCGGTGCAAGTGTTTGTCATGGTGAGTCCTCCAGTACTGATTCTCTAGATGTCCAACAATCACATTCTATACTGTTAGATTTAAGTTCAACGTAAACAAAAAGGGAATCATTACTTCAGGGCATCTTGAAAAGAGTACAAATGAGTCAGGTTATAGAAAAGAAAAATGAGTATAAAGCAATGAAAAAGTGAAAAATGAAATGGCTGATAAATACGTTTTGCATGTGCATGGTATATATTTGCACAATTCTACTTTCTTTTTTTCTTGTCTATAATCCTTACCTTATATATTATGGAATACACTCTTTTTAAAATAAAAGACAATTTCATTTCAAAACATAAATTTGGGATGTTCTTTTCCTTGCCCTTTCTCAGGGCACAAAATAGGTGATTCTCACAAAATGTACAGCCACTCAATATATTTGTTTGATTCTCATTGTTTAAGGTGTGACCTCAAGCCAAATTATTGCACACTATTTAATTGCCTACTCTGAAGGCAGAGTTATTGATTTTGTTATGGACTTTCTTATAGAGATCCCCGCTAAATGTACATCAGCACTTCACAAACAATTTATCTTCACAACTATCCAGTCAGGAGTTTGGAAGGGAAGGCGAGGTGGTAGCCAAAGATCATAATCTCATCTTGGTATAGAACTGAAGCATACCGTGTCTATCATTATTTTACAGTAACTGATATGAGGTAATCTAAGACATATTTTTTTAAAAATATTTCCACTATGTAATGCTTCATATGTCCAAGCACAGTATCTTTTGAGCTTAGATGTTTTATTTTTGGAAAGCAATCTCATTTTGCAATTCAATTAAAAGGTCAGGCTTAACAAGAAATTTGGATGCTAAAGAGTGTGTTTTTATGGTAGCTGGAAAATATATTTCCAGATTAAAAGATGTCTAAGGGAGAGCTAGAGACATGAGAGGGTTGAGTTAAAAACAATAAAAAAACAAGCAAAAAAATCCCTGCCTATGTAAAATGGAGAAGGAGCATTCACTAAAGCAACACTTCCCTGAAGTTTAGTTCAGCGATGCAAAATGAGGTGCTAGTCTGTTTGTGGTGTTCTATGGTGCCTTTCCTAAATATGTGACTCTGTTAATCATTTCACAAAGACAAGACCTGAATTGTATCTTCCTTGAAGTCTATCTGTCTTCTGACCTCTACACTGCATTATTCTCACTAGATATTATTTGTGTTGGAGCAATACAATGAGAATAATTTTTAAAAATAGAAATAAAATTAATTTAACATTATTTAATTAAATACAATTAAATTTCCAAGAAAATAGAAATTTTCAAAGATTGTATTGAATTTTGGACAAAACCCCTCCACATTAAAATATACTATGAGGATTTTCATTAAAACAGGAAGTGAAAAGGTCTTCGTGTCACAAGTAAGTCATCATGTTAGCTGAGAATTATTTTTTCTTCCGTGAGAAGATGTAAACCAAGCTCAGGTTTGCTATGGATATATGAGTTAAATCAAGATTAGGTTTACCTTTGAGTAAGGAGGTAGGTTATGCATTGTACCATAAACCTGCCATTGGTGAGATCTAAGATAGTAAATTCCCTTAACATGATGCACCTGTGAATCCTTTCAATTTGTGCAATGATGTTACTGTTGAATCCTCACCAGATTAATTTTTCACTGTTCACTTATCTATCAATATACTGTGCACTTAGTATGAGATAATCACCCAACTGGACTATTTTCATGACTTTGCAATTCAGATTTATGACTGCAGGTTTTGATTATGGAATTACTCTGCCAAAAACTGACAGCTAACACCATCATCCAAGTTCGATTTTAAAACGCTGGCTAGATTTTCCATCCAAAACCATGAGAAAAATAATAAGATTTTCATCACTCATAACCATGACCTGAATATCAAAAATTTTGGTCTAATTTTCACAAGGTTTGGGTGAGAACTCCAGAAAGTGTTTTAAAGAAAGAAAACATGAATAAGGTGATGGAACAAGTCTGCGTACGAGATCTAAAACAACCACAGTTAGCTTCTTTTTTCCCCGAATGGGACATCTTCTATGTTTAGTGGGGATTTTGTCTTGTTGCAATAAACTAATAAATGATAATAATTATTACTTTTATTGTTATTATAAAAACCATCCAATACACCAAAGCTTAATGTAAGCAAACAAATGACTTCATGGATTGAATTGGTTCCACTGAATGGTGCCATGATTTGTTTCTTTCTGCTTCTTTTTCATGGCCACTACTTTAAGCTGTGCTATGTTTTCCTTGTAACTATTTGCTCTGCCTGGTTTGCTGTTCCTGGTGATTGCTCCACACTCTGATCTCCAGTTGCACCATGAAAGCTGCTCACACTGCTCTTTCTTATGGTTATCTATAAGAGCACTGCTAAGGTCCAGTATGACACCTACAATAAAGGGTATTTCTAGTACTGACAATTAACCCTACTCTACAGTGGATGGGGGCTTCTCAAACAGCTCTTCCTGTCTCCTACTTGGTAAAAAAATATTAAATAGCTGGTTTTACCTATTCTTTATATGAAGTATAAAGCCCTCTTTCTGTACTTTCTAGGCTGTAATTTGTGCTAATGTTGGTAGTTTGAGTCTTACTTTAGAATGAATACTTACCCCAGGGAGTTACTTATAGTTTGATAATCCAAAAACCATTCTAAAATAGAAATTTTTCAGTTTATAACATGACTATTTAAGAAGGATTTTCTCTCATACAGAATAGAACAACAGTATTATTTTTTTTTTTTTATTTAGTTTCCCTTCTTTTCACTTTATGTTAACAGGATACTCTCCTTTCTTTAAGCTGTTTCTCCTCTGGAATTCCTTGGAGAGGTGGAACGTCAAGGTTTTACTTTCACTTTCTTGATTACATACCAAGAGTATGGATGCTTAATGAATTTTATTCAGCAGAGTCCCTGGTTTAAAATGCTGCAGGGAGAAAAATTGTTCACAATACTTTGGTTTGTGTAAGATGGCTATACTCTTGAGCAGTTCACATATAAGATATGTGCGTATGTGTATGTGAAATATGAGAACATGTATGCTTTATAAGATTTTGCTTTTCTTAGTACAGGAAAAAAAAAAAAGCAACCTTTAATCAGTTATGTTTCTGTGAAGAAACCATACCACTAGGATAAGATCCAAAGCTGTTCTTAACAGGTATATTTTTAAAGCTTTCCTATATGTTTTCAGCAAAATATGAGCAGACTCATAGTGCTAGAGCATTTCAATGTGAAACTTCATATTTTTTGATTTCGAAGTTGAATGGCAAATATTACCAAAATTGACTAATTTTTATGCCTTCTTTACTTTGTATTTAATTTTACTTCTATTGAGAAAAAAAAAGAATCATTGTATAACTGTGAAATAAGCAGATCTCACATAAGTATACAAAGAGGGATTTGTGTTAAAAAAGTAACAAAGAACTTGTACGAAGCTACTTGACTTATTATAACCTTAGGATACATAGTTTTGAAACAACTTTTCAAATAATCATTTTACAATGAAAAGGTAAAACATATGAATTTTCCATGTTTTCTTCAAACCTAAAAAAACCCATATTCTCCTTTGCAATTAGATTACAGCTGGGTATTAGCAAGACAAAGCAATTTTCAGAGGTGAAATCTCAACACTAAAGTAAAGCTTTTTCAGGAAACTTGGAGGCAACCCTAATCACAGAGATCACTAATCTTCATCGTAATGATTCTATAGTGTAGGAACAACTTGCTGTCTCATACTTATTACAAAATCTTTGTTGGTGCAATCTTTTTCTCTCAAGGAATTACAAAGTCATTTTATTATCAGCACCATTTTTCTACAACACTTCAGATATAAACATCCTATAAGATAATTCCAATTGAACAAGGTCTGCTTAATTTTTGTATCTGTCAGAAACATATGCTTAGTATTTCGAAAAAAAGAATATGATCTCAAATTACTATAACTCACACTGAGTAGCATGAGTTAAAACATTCACTTTCCTTGTATGAATTGTTAGGAGATGAGTATTTGCAGACTGCATGATGGGATATTATAATGATTTTCTTGTTGTAATAGTTCAGTAAAAATGGATCCTGGATTCTGATACTGTTCTATTTTCTCTTTAGCTCTGCCTAACTCTTCAGCAGGATATTGTCATGCTACCACTCTTTTATACGGTGGTTATCATGGTGTTCTCTATTAATGCTATTAAAAAGATTTTCATATGTTTCCTCCCATTAAGAGCAGCAGTATCTCTTTCTCCATGTATCTCTTAGTGTCTACAGATTTTTTTTTAAAATCCAGAAAGAAAGTAAATTCTTAATCCAGAGGAACTCCTGTTTTATGCCTTGACAAGGCTATGATTTATCTTTCGGTCAGTCAGTAAGGTGATGAACACACTTATTTTCAGACATTTTTTCCCCAAAGTGGTTGCAATGCCATCTCACCCACTAAAAAATTCTGTGCAAGTTTCCCATGGAGCAAATTGCCTTCTAAAAGTCCTCTATTGTTCCATTATTTTAGATTCAGTACTTCCCTCTCAGGTGGTACTCCCTCCTCTCTCCATACTGTGGTTACATACTGTCTTTTGCCAGCAGGGGCAGGGCTGCCCTATGAGGAGGCCAGGATGTGGGGTGCCACTGAGCCCATGAAACTTCTGGTAGGGGGCAAGACAGGTCTGGGACTTGGTCAGGGGAATCCTCCTTACAGGAGCAGGCAGAGTCAGGGCCAGAAACAGGGACAGAAATGGGGTCAGAGACTGAAGACAAAGTTATGGCTCACACCTGAGGTCCATCCATGAGTCAGACTTTCTTCATAGGAGATACTCTGGTAGTTTTTGTGGGCCTCATCTAGAACTGCTCCAGCAGTTCATATCTTTCTTGTGCTGAGCTGTAGCCCAAAGCTGGACATGATACTTCAGGTTGGCCCTCACCAGAGAGGAACAGTGGGGCAAACTTACCTCCCTTGACTTGCTGGCCACGTGTCTTTTGATGCAGCCCAGGATATAATTCACTTTCTGGGCTTTAAGTGCACATAGCTGGCTCATGTCCAGTTTTTCATCCGACAGAACCTCTAAGTCCTTCTTAGCAGGGATGCACTCGATTCTTTCATTATCCATCCTGTATTGACACTGGGAATTGCCCTGATCTAGTTGCAGAACCTTGCACATGGTCTTGTTGAACATCATGAGGTTCATATGGGCCCAATTTTTGAGTTTGTTCAGTTCATATAGATGACCATATCAATAATAATAATGTTATATCTATGTTACAGTTATAACTATGAACGTTTTAGCCCTCATACCCTATGTCCAGTTTGGTGAATATTAATTCAAATGCTTATGAGAAAAATACAAAGACTCATACATCTGAGTTTAATGCAGATATTTACACAACAGTAGTGACTCTAAGATACTGTGTAGCTGTTTTAGTCAAAGAGTACAAATACACTGAACAAAAATTGTGGAGTGTATTGCATATACAGCTGTCTTCAGTATGTCTAATAATTCACAATGAAATCCATTGCAGTAACATTTTGCCCAGGGTGCAGATTCCAGTAATCTAGCATCTGAATAAACTTCTCAAATATATTTTTTTCATTTTTCTCTTTTTTGTCCTTTAAAATATTATTCAGCTTTAGAATGCATGTTTGCTCATAAGAAATTTTACAATGTAAAAATAACATTTGCAAAGACAAAAACCTATCTACTTCATTTGAATAAAGATTCTTCTGTGTATGCATCTGTGTCTGCCTATGGAAGTAAGAGGCAACATCTTATAGTCTAATCCAAATGCGTATTTGTATATCCACTTAAAATAAAATAGAAAAAAAGAAATCTTTTGTGTCAGTAGAGTAGACATTTTGCTTAAGCAGGTGTATACCTTTGACAATTATTTATCAAGTATTTGTAGTATGTTGGAGAAACACTACCATCTTTTTTATTTACAAAATACACATCACTACTAGATGATTTTGCAGATTTCCTGCCTGCCTCCAGCTATTTCACTTTGATAACAAAATTAATGAGACTTACATCAGCGTATGTGACAAATTAACACAGTATACAGCAATTAGGCCAATTGAACTATCTTAAAGGACATTAGTTTTTTTTTCTATTATTTCTTATATTACTTCTTATATTTCTTCTATCTTAACCAGTTTTATATACTTTATTCAATTTTATATATTTTATAAAGTTTATACAATTTTTGTGCACTTTTACATCAGTTTTATAGACTTTATGCAATTTTTAACAATACAATTAGGTTGATGAATGAAATATTTCTCATGTAATATGTAGGAACAATTACTAATTTGACAATTGTCTGAATTTCATGAGTAAGCATTACCTGAATATTTCTTACTCTGTACATAAGGTGATATTAGTGAAATATTACATGCTGGTAGCCATCTAGAATTATATGTCATCTAACCAATAAGAACCTGGCTATACCAGCCAGATTTCTAGACAGTAGAGTCAACCAAGAGAAGTGGGCAGACAGATTTGCCTCACTTGTAGAAATGGCTGTCTCACAAGGAAAAGGAAGCATGTTATGAAGTGTGCTACTTTTCTAATACCAAAAAGAGTGTTCTTATTCGTGCAAATTATTTTAGCATACACAATTGAAAACCATGTCTACAAATTCATACCAGTTCTTTCCAAACTTGAACTCAAAGGAAGTTATCCATCACATCTCATATCTTTCAGTGTAGTCAGATCAAGTCAAAAATTGTTGTAATAGCCATTTTGTTGTCTGCTCACTGTTTGAAAAGTCAAGAATAAGAATTTTTCCTCAACTCAAAATTCTAACAGCTCCAATAGTAGGAGAGCTACCAGTAAAATGGAGAGTTACACTTCATAAAACGGAGTGCTACTTACCTCTCTGTATAAAAAGGATGCTGACTTTTAGACTGTCAAGTAGTGATACAGAGTAGCCCCAAACAAACTAAACTATAGGAACATAAGAAACATTATTCCTACCTTAGAAAAAGGCAGGAATAAACAAAGTCAGGTGAGTTTCTGAATTAAAATTTGTACTCTCTTTAACAAGCAGAAGCTAAAACTATCACTCTTTAACACACTCACTACAATAGTTCTAAACAAAAAAAGGACTTGGAAATAACAGCTTCAAGAAAAATAACCTTATCATCAAGACTGGCTTCATTTTGCACACCTAAATTTTTCTCAGCTATTGGATTAATTTGTAATTAGAATATGTGTTATGGAGGGTGTCTTTCTTTTCCCCATTGAAAGATACAAGACTCATACTAATTACATGCAGAGAGAGAATACGTGTTTTGTTTTTTTTTTCTTGGGTATAATTTTAGAATAAAGTATTGACTGCAAAATATCTTATTCCAATAGCAAGTCATCACAGCATCAGCCCATCAAGACAAAATTCTCCTTTCTAATTGCTTGGTTTGTAAAATATGCTGTGCACAACAAAGAGACTAACTAAAACAGATGTACTCTGTCAGCCAAAGGGGAAATATCGGCATAACAAGTTAGCCCAGGAGAGGCTTACTTTAGCAAAGAAATGCAATCACCAATGTACATTATCATTCTTCATCACTCTGTTCTGTGCTCAGTGTTTTTGTTTTCATCTTCTAAAATCTTGTGTACTACCAACATTGGTATGTAGCATTTATAGAACACATGATACTCCAAATACTTAATGCATCACCCAACTGAGAGATGAGGGGGTTGATATATGCTTTTAGAAGCAGAACCATACACCAGGGATTTGCTTGCCAGAATGTGGAGACATGTCTGGAGCAGCCGAAGCAAATGTCATAAGCATAAGTAGCATAAGCAGAAGTCAGCTTTCATTTCTCCAGATGAGCTACAGGTGAAGATAGGGTAGCTATTCAGTAAAGTCACTCAGAGGTAGTTACGACCCACCCCTGAAGGTAAGGGTAACTGAGGTTCTTGTTAATAGATCTGTTGGGATGGATTACAGTGAACTGACACTGAATGATCAGTGTTTATATATATATATATATATATATTAGCTTTATCTATGGTTATTATCTATGGAAATATAACAATATGAAAGCATAAAAATAACTCTTAAGGAAATGTATAAGGAAAAGAAAAGAAGTGTAAGAAAGGATAAGAGCAGAAGGAGATCACCAGCTGTAGATCCAGTGATGAGACTTTTGTTTCAGTTTCAACATCCCTTGCTCAAAGTGACAGTTGCGTTTGTAATCCACTGGGGGTGGGGGAAGCCTGTGAAATATACAGTTCAGTGGGTTAATATCCTTTCAGGTATACAGCGGAAGGCCCAGGTACCTCCCTGGGTTGAAGGGTTGAGTTTTATACCATCTGTTGCAACACTGTGAATATGTTGCAGCACACTGGATCATGCCCAATCCTCTGGTGGAAGGCCCCATAAATGAGTCTGGGGGCTCTTTGAGGGTCTTTGATGGTTTATGACACCTTCCAGGACGTGACAGATACTTCTCATGTCAACGTAGTTGAGTCAGTCATACCCCATCAGATGGGATGAATACCTCCAGGCCTACAGTTGAATGTACCAATACCTCCCACATGGGGAAAGGGGGAGTTTTATAACTGAGACAGTTGTGTAAGGGACTATATTGGCATGATAAAAAACATTATCCCACGTCCACGGAGTCTGCTTCTTATTGGCTCTTTCCCCTACCTGGCTCACAACTCAGCTTGTAGCCTCTGGTGGTAGGTGCTACATCCTCTTATGTAGATCAGAGGCTTGACCATCACACACAAAAAACTTCCTCCTGCCCTTTGGCTGGGGTGAAATGCAAACCTGGCCTCAGCAAAGCACCCTGCTGTCAATTGTTTGAGTCATTAACCGTTAACATTTTAGTCTCCCACAAAGGCTCGTGTGCTGCTGGAAACAGTAAACCAAATTCAAAAGAACCCAAGAGGACAACTCAATCCAGTCAGCATAGTCAGCTGGTGCAACCCAAGTGCCCAGCATTTCAGGCACAGTCATATTCCAGGATGGCTAAAATTATGGGTTTTGATATGTCATAAAGATATAATGATTTCTTAAACTGACCACAAGAATGCTCATCATTCATCTCCTTTCATCTAGGATGTTCAGAAGTGCTCTGAAGACTATGATTTTGTAGCATGTTTAGACCATACGTATGTATCTGTGTGAGGAAAATAAAGAAAACGTGAAGGAAAGAAAAAGAAGTAACTGCAGAGTACTTGTAGAATACTTCAGCTAAGATAATGAAGTGCTACTGGTTCCTTTGCTCTCCTTCTCCCTCTCAGTGGTCTCTTTCCTGTCTTCCTCACATCACTCCCCACTCTCCTTTTTCCCTTCTCCCTCTCTCTTGAATTATGAAAGTAAGAATACATCCTGGCAAGTATAAAAGTGAGGTCAAGACCAAATAATTTTTTGAACATTTAATTCTCACGTTTCATGAGTCTAAAGATGTCTCTGGAGTTGAAGTAGAAGGTAATAGTTGAAATTTGTTTAGGTTATTCATATATTTTACATAGATGAGAAAGGTAGGGAAAAGTGAGAGAGGAGAGGGGTAGAGAAAATGAAAACAAAGTAGCATTATTGAAGTTATACATGCTTACATTTCCATAAATGCTTGGTGTGACACAATTTTACCTCAGAAAGGAAGAGTTCTTTCTTATGAAGAAGAGCAGATAAGGGAGCTGAGGTTGTTTAGTCTGGAGAAGGGGAGGCCAGGGGGGACCTTTTTGCTCTCTATACCTTAAAGAGGTTGTAGTGAAGTGGGGGCCAGTTTCTCCCAAGCAACTCTGCCAAGTAAACCCACTTGGGGCTACTCTCCTAAATAACAAGTGATAGGACAAAATCATAGATTATACTGAGTTGGAAGGGACCCACAAGGATCATCAAATCCAACTCGTAAGTGAATGGCCCATACAGGGATCAAACCTACAACCTTGGTGTTATTAGCACCATGATCTAATCGACTGAGCTAATCACAGGACAAGAGAAAACAGCATCAAGTTGTGCCAGGGAAGGTTGAAATTGGATATGAGGAATAATTTCTTCACTGAAAAAGCCATCAAGCACACCTCAAGCTGCCCAGGGAAGTTGTTAAGCCACCATCCCTGGAGGTATTTAAAAAACATGTAGATATGGTTTTTAAGGACATGGTTTAGAAGTGGACTTGGCAGTGTTAGGTTAGTGGATGGACTTGATATTAAGGGTAATTTCCAACCTACATGGTTCTGTGAATTCCAAAGCAATATGAAAGTTTCATTAAAGTTGTAAAAATGGATGTAGTCTGTTAGGGAGGGATGACATCCACCTGATTAAAAAGGCCAAGAGAATCTTTGGCTGCAGGCTGGCCAGTTTGGTGAGAAAAACGCAGTGGATGGGGTCACACCAGGAATTTTTAAGTGTGCAAGGACCTCAGTGGATTTCTGAATTTTCTGTGCTTTCTCTGAAAGCAATAAATAGCATAATTTACCTCAGTTAACCATCTTAGTTGGAGGATATTCCTTCATAGAAGGATCTGATGGTATTAAGGTTCCAATTATCTGCATTTTTATCTACTTATTTTATTGAATATATAAGGTTTTCTATGTGTTGGCTCATTCCTTTTAAAGAAACAGCTAACATTCATATTCTAATATAAAATAGTAGTTGCTAAATTTATGCAGATCACCATCATGTTTTAGATTATAAAGGCTAGTAGTCAGCTCCTGTCCTGTGCAGCTGTTTCTCCTTCCAAAACTTTTGGAAGACATGTTAGAAGAGTCATGTAGCAGATACTGCACTCTCACTTACCACTGACTCCTAATAGTTTACCTCAACATAAGTGTACTGGTGGGAGACTTAACATACTAATTTATATCATCTCCTTATTTAAATTTCTGCAATTTTTCCCCTGACTTTCTTTGCTGTTGCTACTTATTTATTTACTTCCTCTAAAATGCTTCATATGTCTTCATCTCTGGATTCCCTACCATACTGGTATTTCTTGACCAGTGTTGTAACCACTGTTAACAAATGTTTCAGCCCAGACTAGTTTCAGTAATGCATCATGGTTTTGAATCCTTAGCTCATTTCAGTCCCAAAGCTTCATTTAGGCCAAGCAAATTAATCCCTTATCTGGGGAACATAAGTCAGAAGTTTAGTTGTCTTCAGATCTCTCTAAAATTAAAAGGAAAAAGCATGTCTAGCTTACATGAAATGAAAATCAACTTCTGTTGTTCTGATGCCTCTGCAGAGAGGAAAATGTGGCACCATTTTTATCTCAAAAACCAGAGATTATTGTTTTGATTTGCAGGGGAAGATCAAGGTGCTTTGTACTTTTTATCCAGCTACTTGATTTAGTAAATTAACAGAATTGAAATTAGGGTATTAAAGATTGATTCTTATTTTGCTTTATACAAATAACCTTTGAATCTGAAAGAAATGAAGACAGAATATACCTAGTGATCAAAATGTAATTAAGATGATTATTTGCTGTAATACTAGAGAATTCTTTCAATGGCAGAAGTGATCATGTGCATCTAGCTAATCTTTTCTGTTGTATGTAATAAAAAACACTCATTGCCAGTGTATTTGTCTGTGTACTATATTACGTGATTTTTCCTCACAGAAGCTTATCTAATGACAATTAAGTTTAATAGAAGTGTTCCTTTGACTTGAAAGGACTGGCTCAAAGTGAGAGCAAAAAGCCAGTTGAAAATTCTGTGAATAAAAGCACATTATCTTCTCAATATGACTACCATGAATATGTCACAGAGAGAGATCATGAATAACTTATGATTCACTGGAAGCAAGAAAAGCAGACTTTGAACTCTAGTAATTGCATTTTGTAAAAGTTTGCACTTAGCAGCTATTAAACTTGCAATTGCTGATTTACTTTTTAGGAGTTATTAGATGTGTGAAGATTGAAGATTCACTATTCTCCAAATAACAGAAAAAAAATAGACTAGAATACCTAAGGCATGCACATTTATAAGATGCATTGTAGTGAAGTATGTATTGTACTGTAGAAAGAATGTGTATATTGTAGAAATTATATGTATCAGAAAAGCTGTAATGTGGAATAAGTTGTTGAAAATGAATGGAGGGAAAAAGTTGCAAAGGTCACAGATATTTTTCAGACTATCTTCAAAAGAATAGAGGGATAGAAAAACATTTTGCCCATTGTACACTCCTTTTCATTTTTCTAATAAATTGAAATGAGGTAGAAGTATCCTTCTGCCTTTGAAGAGAAATAAATCAGGAAATTAAAGTGTGGAAATCATATGCAGATATCACATGTATCTGTTTTGAATGAGGGAGCCTTCTATTAGAAGATCAGGGTTAATATTTAGATTTACTTCATATTTTTATCTCTACACTATTAAAATAAAGTTCTTTGCTCAGTTTTGTAAATACATTTAGCAAAATAACATCATAATATTCACATAGACTGTTGTAGAATGCAAAACTGATAAAATGAGATAGGTTTCTGAGAAATGAAAACATTTTTTGCTACGACAGTACATATTTGACTCTTTCCTTTAAAAAGTATTTTAATGTTGTTCTGGAAAAAAAAGAAATAGAATTACCCACACAAGTTCTTTTTTTCTTCTGTAAGAGATTCTTACCAATATTTATAAAAAAATAAACAAAACACCTTCAAGCCAAGGAAACATTTTTCTAAGGAGACATAGAGGGCTGGAGAAGAGAAGGGAGAGGCAAAAAGGAAAATAACTGAAATGGTAGGGGAAAGGAAAATAAAAATGCTAAATTGTCAGACTTCCCTGAGGCACATGAGAGAATTATGCCTTTACTTCAGAGATATTCTTACTGAAAATTTTTAACACAAAAACATCTTCATCACAGTTGTGTCTGTTTGGTTACCTCCTGAGTCTGGATCCCCATCAGGACTGTAAGGAAATAACTGTCACTTTGGAAGAGAGTCCCTTTGGATCTTGGCAGACAAATAAGCACATTATGCTTTTTATGTGTGAAAACCCTTGACACCTGCTTTTTTTTCCTGCCACATGTCCTGTGTGACAGACATTTTATGCACAATGTGATTCTCTGCATCATATACAGCTTTATGCTGTGTGTAAAAAGCCCACTGGTATCACTGCTAAGGGCTCTGTAGATGAAATGAATGAAGAATATGCAGCTGAGCACCTGAAAGTTAAATAGCAGTAGTTAAATTCACACTCTAGACACACAGTTATAGCAAACACTCTCTTGAGGTAATTATCAAAAGCCACGGAAAAGATTTTCACTCTGTGTCAGTGCACATATATTTATAAATATTTCCCACCTTATTTCATGCTTACTTTATAAACTCTTCCCTTCTTTTGGTGGAAAATTTAAATAATTTTATTTTTTAATTTAAATGAATGAAAATAAAACCAAAAAAAGAAAACAAAAATGTGCTTTATTCACAGTTAGAAAAAAATTATCCATTATTGTGATGGTCTTTTGAAGTTTTAGATAAATACAGCTTTAGTGTAACAATGCTTGCAAGTGTCTGACTTAAAAACAAAACTGTAAAATGAAGAATGTGTTGCCTAGGTGTTTCAATCTTGTAACAATTCTAATGCTGAGCAAGACACAGCCCAGAGTAAGCTATTAGAAACACTGGAAGAAAACCCAAAAATCTCTCTTACTTGGTCAGATGAGAAACCAGTCTCATTCAGCATCCTCCTATCTCTAACTGCTGTTAAAATTGATTTCTAGGGAAGAGAATAAACTTCAAAAACAATACCTGAGTTTTTTTTTTTTATTATTTAATGCACTTTGAAGCCTTCAGTGCATTTCTCTTCTATTATCGGCCCAGTTTCATCCTGACCAAACCTCAGCAAACAGAACATGACAAAGAGCTCCAGAGATGATGTTTACATGTTATTTTACACAATCATGTCATTTTTTATGGCTTCAACCTGCTTTCTACTTATTTCAGCTGGTATTTTGTAATTCTTCTTATATTTAAAATGACAGAGATAAAAATAACATATGTTAGTAATGATTTTTATAGACTGCAACTATTTTTCCTTTATTTTGTCTCCTTACCAGAGTAGCTTACTTAGTCACTCCTTATGTGGAATGACTTATTTCTTTTTCCTAAGTCTCTTAAAGTTCTATTAAATCTATTCTGAGCTCAAACTACCAAACCAGCACTTGTTACTTGATATCTAGTCAAATCTAAACGATAAAGAAATGATGACTGTATTGGTGAAGTCATGGTGTTTTTCAGTTCAAAGGTCTACAATTACATCAGAATTAACTTCTGAATACATTACCCTTAACCTTAATTAAAATAAAGTAAAGATTGAAGGGATCCATGAGATGCTCCAAGAAAGCATGCCACCTAGACTCATCTGTTGGAATATTTTGATCCACTTAGCGTAATATTAGTAAAGTCATATACCTGTTGCTTCCAAGTGAGTGTACTGCATATAGGTCTGTAGCCTAGCAAATATGGCCTCAAGATTTACAAGATTTATCTGAGCTTGGCCAGGAGCTTCATTAGGCTTCTTTCACTATGACAGCAGTTGTCTAACAACCAGATGACTAATAGTAACTTAAAGTGACTAAAATTTACTTATTTAAGCTTCTGTTTAGCTTTGCACAATAAAGTAGTGAAACAATATATTATATATATGTATACATACACACATACACATACATATAAATTTATATTTGTAACTAACAGTAGTAATAATCAGTTATTCAGAGTGGCATGATTTATCTAGAACCTTAGAGTCAAATAGAAGTACAAGGATGATAGCTGAAGCCTTGCAAGTATGAGCACCAGACTGTACTGAGGGCTTCAAGGATATTAGCATTTCATCAGTGTTTAGTTAAAGGTCCTTTAAGCAATTTAGTCCTGAGAGTTATGAAGAAACAGTTCTAGGGCTAACAAAATAAAGAATAAATATCTGAGTACTGTAAAACAAAAACTTGGATGTAATGTGGAATTGTGGCATATGCATGAAAATAACCCTAGGCGAATCCTAGAATAAAAGTAAGAAATCAGCTGTCCCCACCACAAAAACTCAGATCCAGTTATAACCCTTTTCTTCCTCTATAGGCCCTGTGGTAAGCTCCCCTATACCAAGGTTTAGCTGTCTGTGCACCAGGACCACAAGGCCCACCTCTCATTCAGCTCTGATAAGTAACTGGAGCTGAGATTGCTGAGAGAGAGGCAGTGTAAATGGAGATGAGAAAGTGACACTGGTGACACAAGACACCTAGTAGCCCAGGTATTCACAAGGAAAAAAATCAGAAGAAAAAGTAGTATAAAAGCCTAAAAGACAAAATCTGAGGAGACCAGGAAGCAGGGTCAGTCCCGTCTGAGACTGGTCACACATCATCAGGTTAGGCAGGGCCATTGCCATCCACAATGTCAATGAAGCTGGGACAGATGGCAGCTAGGCAATACTGACTAGTTATCAGGCAGAGCCATGGGAGCCATCCCATCCCCTCCTATTTGTTACCTGTCAAGCAGCAAAAGCAGTTCACTGGAGTGGTGAGTACATCAGTCCTCATCCTTACTGCTTGCAAAATTTTGTTATCTTTTGTACGTGGTAGCCATTGAATGACTGCCTTGTGAGTCACTTGCCAAAGGCACTCAGCTCTGATACAGGCACACTGCACAGCAAAGCAGAGGGTAACCATGTGCATAGGGAGGTTCCTGAGGTGAGGAAATGCCAGGGGAGCCACTGGCTATGTAATTTGCCTAAGACATTTTGCTGCTACAATATTCTCAATACTTTTTATGATTTTCCCCTCTGACCATCTAGTGTATAACACATTAGCAATCATGAGGGTAGTGTCTCAGGCTTATGGCTGCTGTCCTAAAAGTAAAACTGTAGGGCTAAGCTTTTGTTGCTTGTTTTTCTCTAATACCTGTATATCTCATATTGGCAGCACTAAGAGCTGCCTCGAAGGAAATGATAAACCTTTCCCCTCTTAATGGTTTATGCAATATGTATAAAATGGTCTGCATGAACCTGAATCCATTCAGAGGAGTATGAAAGCTGAAGCCAGTTATCTCATTTTCTGAATGAATGCTTTAGCCTGAAACTTGTATGCAGAAGACATCTGGTGGTATCTGTGTCTTAAAAAGTGAGCCACCCTCATTTAAACATCACTTTTAATAAGAAGACTTCATATTTTAAATCCCATTGGACAGATACGGTTGGTGTACAGCAAAAATCAAGAGCTCTTTACTCAAGAGGAATGAGGGCATTCTTAGCATATTTAGGTTTTCTATCAGCTGGGAATAAGCTAGCAATATAGTATAAGATTCCTTACCTATATAGGAATTTCATATTACAGCAATTACTGCAAAAAGATTTAGACTTCTAGCCATAAAAATTTCACTACTCCTTAGGAACTAAAGTTCAGCTCAGGGGTAAGACTACAAAAAAAAATTATCCATAAATTCTGCCCATTTTTTTAATGTGATTCTTTGCAAAATGTGTTTGCATCTGCTGATTTTCTTCCCTTTTTGATGCATTGTTTTATGGGAAATAATTTTGAAATAAGTATTCCATAACTACGTCCAATTCTTCCTTTATTAAGTCACTAACAACAGTGTTTGATAGAGCTGATGTCCATAATTTGAAAAGGGATGAAGTACTGAAGACTTCTGCAGTGAAGCAAAGTGAAAATCAACAGCATGGATATTTGGCATTTTTCATGCCCATAATCTCCATTTTCATTTCCTTCCCACCTCCACAATGTATTAAAAATTATTTTGAGACATACAATGAAATTTTCAATTCAAGATTTAATATTTGTGTTATTGTTATTCAGCAATGGAAAAATCAAAGTTCTTCACTGCTTTGGGATACTGTGTATGATTTGGAGAGTCTAAAATAACATATATATGTCCTTTGCTGATCAAGAAGCAGGTCCTTTGAGAGCATAAACACGATTACATTTGTCTTATGTGAGGTAGGTAGATAGGAACCATATTATTAGATTCATTGCTTTGAAACCATTTTCCCTGCTCCTTCAGTCATAAACTAAAAGCCTTGCATGAGTATAGTGGATAATTTTCAACACATTTTGAGTGCACTAATGCAAATTAATTCACTAGTTTTTTTAAAAAAACAAATGAAGATTTGAGAGTCATGGAAGAGAGAGAACTGACCTCTTAAAGAGCTCAAAGAGATGAAAAAGATGGTCAGAATAGAAAGAATGGTGCTGTATGATATAGGAAAGTAACATTTTAACTCTGTAGAAGATTTGGTTTGATTATTATTCCAATTCAAATGATTATGGGACCCTGGTATTATGTGCTAACCTAGTATTGGATTGAATATGTTTGAAAATATTATGGGTATTATGCTTTGCATATCTAGTGTTTTGTCTGGAAAATTAAGACAAATTCTCACTATTTCAGTTGTTATATCTGGAAGGTGCTATTATAGCGAATATTTTTGACAATGTTACACCAGTAATATAAGTAGCTGTCATAGCTGGAAGCTTTAAAGGGCTTGTCTAATTTTCCTTGTTTACTTGAACTTGCCACCTAGTCTAAACTAGATGTATTTTTAGATGTTTGTCTTATATTTAGTATTAGTAAATGATTAGTAAATGATTTAGAACTTGAATATGCACTGTTTCTAGGAATAAACCACCATTACCCTCCTGTATCTTTACAGTGTTCTCCAAAAAGTGTTTATTGGCAGTAGAATAAAATCTAAAAATTAAACTGAAAAAAAAAAGACAGAAATTTGAAGGAATGTAATCAGTTTCCAGCTGATTTTAGAACTACAGTATATAGAATTCAATATATATAATCCCTTCAAATCTCATCTGGGGATTTTTTGTTTGGTGGTGGTTTTCTTCAAATTACATTCAAGGATAGATAATTTGGGGCTCTTCTCAGCATGACTGAAATGAAACATATTCCTAGAAAACAAGATAGACTTCCATTGTTTTGATGGTTTATGGCTCAATAAAGCATGAGGATACTTGTTTAAGTGAAAGTCAGTAGATTGAGGTGATTGATCCTATTATTGAACAAGATAAATCTGCTGATGAAAACCAATGAACTTAGCTACTTTACAGATTCTTCTTCTAGACTAACACCTTCCCTTTACAAACTGAAAAAGCTCAGTAGTTTATTTCTTTACTTGATGATGGTGGGTTATATATATTAACATCTAATTAACTTGTAAATTATCGTCACCTTACTAGGGAACTTTGTTTGGATTAAATACCAGAGGTCTATTAAAAGTCAGTTGAGAGAACTGTGCAATCTATAGGCAGCCTTTTTAGGAGCATACTAAGGTACACCCAATTATTTTTATTAAGTTCTCTGAAAGAATCCTGTAAGGAATATTTCAGAAAAGCAGATGAAATAAATCTGGATGAACTGCTGAGAAACAGTGCCGGGACTATTATGTGAAAAAGTAAGGTATTGGACCATCTGATCTTTGTGATGTTTTTAAATAATCATAGAGACAAAAAATGTCTGGTTGTTTTGTTATTATCCCTTGGTTGTGATGTAAAAATAATAACAATAGGGTTAATTTTGCCAGGATTTTAAATTTTACTAAAAGCAATTTAGTTATATGGCTTTCATGAAGCCATAAAAAACATTTAAATATTCAGTCCCAAATCCATATAATTGTATGAATTTAGTTGATACATTCACTCATATAAAAATACTTTTAAAAATCAAAAAATCAAAAACACTTTGGTAATTACATATCTTAGACATTATTGGCATATCATGTGCTTCAGTAATGAATAATTACAGCATGTCATCCTACATTAAGTAATCAAAATCAGGATGACAACAGTTTAATTTAAATATGATTGGATGCCAGTGGTATAGATGAAGCACAGTTTTTTAATCCATTTGAGGCTCAACATAAAAACAATCTAATGATCTCTGACCTCTATCCTGTGGAGTTTGACAATGCAGACAAAATGCTAAGTTTTACTTTAAAAGGGAAGATAGTGTCTGCAATACTTTATGGAATTTCAGGCAACAAAGCCTTACAATTTCATTAGTTACCAAAGCCAATTCTTTTTCACTGACTGTTCACCTGTTCTCCACAGAAGAGATAATTTTCTGAGGCAGAAGTCAAGAGGAAAAAAGGATAAATGAAGCAAAAAAGGAATTAATTGGTATGTAGATAATGAACCAAGAGCCAATAATACATTTCTTAGATAAGGGCAATAGGACAAACTGCGTCTGAAAGAAGAAACCCGTAATGAAAGTATTGAATAGAAGTCTTACTCATTTATAAAGATATATTTTAACCTTACAAAAAAGGAAGCCTATTTATTTCAGCTCTGCTAAGTCTTAATTCAAATTCACTTTGAATGTCTTTCTACTTTATCAGCATGCAATTTGGCATGTGTATCTTAATAATTCCCCTGCAGTTATTTGAAGATTAATGTAGATTGAAAATAAAAGATTTTACTTGATATGTTCTGTTTGTTGATTTTTCCTTGTTGCTCACTGTTCATGTCATCAAAAATAGTTTCCTTTTCAGCTATCTTGATGTCAAATAAAGGAACATAGGTGTTTTAAGTGTAATTCAGCTAACCAGTTTTAGACATCTCCATTAAGATGGAATGAACCTCTCCTTCTAGGTCTTTTTCTAACAGCTACTAATTTCTTTTGTACTTAAAAGAAGGGAAATATAACTAAAAATCATAGCATATACTGTGTGAAGAGTAAATGTAATATATTCTCATTTATTGATTTTGTTGTCTGTTTTTAAAATAATTGTCTTTTATCTTAGAGGCATCTTTAAATTTCAAGAGAACAGAGTTTGAAAAGGAAAAAAAAAAAAGAATTAGAGGGAGAGCAGACTGTGGTGAGACACTAAAAAACTGTTTAAATCAAAAAGAGTATACCTAAGAGGTTAAAGAGGTTATTCAAAGGAGCTTTGACTTTCTAAAGTCAGAAAAATTTACCCACAAAGGACTTCACTATCTGAATTTATATGTCCACCTCTTTATGCTCTTAGTTGCTAAAGTCATTGTTCAGTTGTTGCCAAAGCAAAGAACTTTAACTGTCTACTTTTCTTGTCACAGAATTTTATTCCCAGTTTACAGTGCTTACAAATTTTGCTGTTGGCTTGTCGCAGAGTCAGTCATTCTAGACTTCTTTATAAATTATCATAAAAGAACAAGTACTTCCAGAATTTAAATCCCTCATCCTTAAGTTAATAAATAAAATAGATCAGTGGAATCTGAAATACAACTATTAACTAATTAAGAGGTCTACAGTAAGATGAAATATTTTTTCTGAACATTTATTTGTATCTCTTTACTTGACTTTATAAAGAATGTAGCAGGAATAGTTCCAACATAAATATTTAAATAACTGACACATAGATTAGACAAACTTCACCTGGATGTTTAAATGTCTGCTTTTAGTGATGGTTGTAGGCATAGTAAACAGTTCATTAGATATTACCTCTATCCATTAGTTACATCTCATGATATACTTGCGTAATGACTATTACAAGAAATTACACACAATAACTTGGACTGCTTGCAGAGTTGCCCATTAAGAATATGAATTTCTAGTGGGTTCAGCTCAGAACAAACTGACTCAGGTCTAAATATTGTTTGTTTTATAAAGCCTGTTACTCTCAAAGTTAGCATATAGAATGCTTGGAGTAGGGTTCCAAAGTCTATCTAAAGCTATATAAAAGTTATTTTTTAACCTTAGTATTACAGTCATTATAAAAACCTGAACAGAAATGCTGTTTTAGGGAGCAATTGTGTTCAGATATCTAATTGATATATTCTTTGAAAAAACTCTGGTACTTTACCATGGCTGTAAAAATCGATACTACTGCTATTATAGGTTGCCATTCCTCCATGCTTAGTTATATGTAATTTTAATCAAAGCTCAAGTATTAAATATGACTGCCCTGGTCTTTGCCAGCTGTAAAAGACAGATGAACTCATAACAGAGAAAATAGCTGAAAGTGGATTTGCAGAAATTTCTGGGCCTTGGATTAACAGAGAGTGAAATACACAGTCAGTTGGCTTCCTCAGCTGTCTGGCACACCATAACCAACTCACGAGTAGGCCAAATTAGTGGCATTTAATGAGTACAGATTTAGTGATAGTGCTTCTATATGCTATCTATATAGGATTTATTTCACTTCTCATTTATCGTTTGCTACTTCATTTGAGTTTGATCCTATTTCAAGTTATCACGTAAATAAATGGCACAGTTCTATTTATAACATCACGTCAAAACAACTTCACAACATATTCATGTCATGAATTGTGTGTCAACACTCAGGGCAGATTCCAAAATAAGATGAAATTAGCCATACTTTCACAACATATAAATTGAGTCTAAAACTAATTTTAGGCTTTGTTCTATATTAGATTTACTACAGCTTTCAAATTCATCTGTTATATTATTTAAAATATAGTATATAACAGAGAAAAATTTATCTTAATTTAAGAAGCTTTAAAGGACTAAATGTGCTATACAGTAAACAAATGAGAACTGTGAATACAGTACCACACGTCTGCTAAGTACCAGACCCTTCTAAAGTTCTAGATGAACTGAGAATTAATGGTATACATAATTCTGTTATAAAATTCTACTTTTTTGATATGATTTGCCTTTGTTAGATTTTGAGTAGTTTGTTTTGTTTTGTTTGTTACATTTTTTCAGAAAAAACAGCATTTCTAGAGGAAAGCATCACACAATAGTGAACTATAGTAGATTGTTCTTCCATACCAGTTCAGACAATAGACTATGAAAACATGATATATAACAAAAAAATACCCAGGAGAGATACTCTTATTCATAGTACATTTGAATAAAATATTTCCTTTTTCCCTCATACACAGAATGATAAACTCTGGCTGCCTTTATTTTCTTCTTGTAGTTGAGGTACTCAATCCATATAGTGGACCTCTTTTGAAATCATTCAGGATCTTTGGTCAATCCTTGATTCATAGTAAAAACTACAGCTGAAAGACTCTGGAAGTTAGAGTAGTAGACTTGGATTTCCTACCTGATGTGTAGTAATTACAAATAATTATCTAGAGAACACATATATGGCTTGTGCAGCCAATATTAAGAATCAAATTAATTTTGGTGTAGAGCATCCAGACTCTTATCATTATAGGTGAGGTGCAAGTTCTACTTGTTAGTTCATCATTCCTAAAACCCAGGAAAGGGTAATTCAAGGATAATTCAGGCTGGAAGGGACATCAGGATATCTGTAGCCCAACTTCCAGCTCAAAGCAAGCTCATTTCTGAGGTCAGACCAAGATGTCCAGGCTGTCCATGTCCAGATGGATCTGAAAAACCTCTAAGAACAGAGGTTGCACAGATCTCTGGACCACTTCCTACACTGCCTGACCAACCCCATGGGGAAGAGGTTTCTCTTCATTTCCAGTCTGAAACTCTCTTATTTCTGTTCACACCTTACAGTAAACAGAATCCCATTTTTTGGATTTTTTTTTTGTTTTATTTCTTGAGGTAAAATAAATACTTGTTTGTGCTTAAATAATTTAAAAAAATAAATAAAAAGAGGGGAGAACAATGCTGTAGTGGATTGAATTTAGCATTGGACAGAGTTCCAGAAGGAGTCAGCAAAAATGCATCTCAAGCTGATTGATTCCTTACAAATACTTGCATTAGAACCAATCATGTGAGGGTTAGCATGAGGTGCTTTAGCCTGCCGTTAGGTCCATCCCCCAGCACCAGCTCCACTGCTGAAAGCTGGCCCTTGAGGGTTCACATGATTCCAAGATATCCATAAGACAAGGCTGCAGCTGCTTATCTCATCAGCAAGGGAAAACTTCACTGCCTCACAGGCAGTCATTCTGTCTCTGGCATTCCTTCTTCAGCCAGTTTAACCCCTTCTGCAGTTAGGTTTCCTTGCCCTCCACGTCAAATCATTCTTTGGTTACAGCTAGAAGTTCCTCTGTACCAACCTAGCTCCATCTCCTTCATGACATCTCCACAAATATAAGCGTGGCTTTTGTTCTCTCTCAGGTGTCTTCTCTTAAGGGTGAACAAAGAGCAGTCCTTTAGCCTTTCTCACAGGGCAAATCCTGCCATTCTGACCATTCTTATGGCCTCCTCCAGGCTCACTCAAGTTGACCAGCACTTCAGCGGCAATGAGGAGAGGCCTAAACTGGACAGAGTAAGGTGACTGAAATATGTTGTTCCTACAAAAATGCTTATGTTGTTCCTACAAAAATACTTATTTCATGTTTGATGCTTCTGTTTTAGACCTGTCACAAAGAAATGTATATTTGCTTGTTTCTGTAAATACAGTTAATTTAATAAAGTTACAGTGTTTCCATCCAAATTGTGCCTGACACAACCAATTATTTCTTGTAGATCTCTGAAATTATACTCAGTGACTACATTCTTTTTCAAACTGGCTAAAGGTAGAAAAAGCACTTGTTTCACAATATTTTCAGTCACTCTTTTGCAGGTATAATTATTTCTACATATAAATGGACAATGGAAAAAAATTTTTTTACAGGGACCATTCTAGGTCATCTACTCCAATTCACAGCTCAAAGTAGTCACAGTATCAAAGTCAGATCCAGTTTCAAAGCTCAGTCAGATTAATCAACTATACACAACCAAGTCTTCAGTTTATCCAGTAATGGATATCTTACAGTCACTTTAGGAAACTTGTGTCAATGTTTGACTACCTTCATTGTGATTTTTTTATCCTAGTATCTAAATGGAAGCTTTTTTGGTCCTGAAACTGCAAAAAAAAAGAACCCCACCCCCCCACAAAAAAAAAACCAACACCACTCCAAAGCCCTAAAACAAACAAACAAAATCAAAACCAAAAAAAACCAAGGCATGATTAAGAAGAAAAAAAACCCTACAATATTTAGGATTCTGCAGTGTTATGTGGATTGTGACTCACCTCGTAATAAAACTTCAGCATCTCTGTAATTTTCATAGTGTACTCAGTACCTATGGAAAAGTTTTTATGGCTCAAATTTGCAAAAGTTTTACAACTAAATCCTATTTAGAGACTTATAATAATATGGGACCAATTAGCTCTGTAATCAACATTCCCAAATACACTAGGAATAAAATATTCTCTAGATTTAGGAGAAACAGTTATCCTTAGTTATTCTGTTTATAGTGGAAAACACATAACATTTTACTGACCACAATTAAGTACTTGATATGTGAGAAGTTATGGAGTAGTTATATTTTTCCCCACCCTGAGTGTTTAGATGGCCATTAAATTCATGCCAATGTCTGAAGTCTCACCATGTCCACTAGTGAATTGAAGGCAATCTAGGATTAGAAAGGATGCCTCGGGTCATTAAATTGCCTGGTGTTGAAAGGAGCCACATTTCATACTTTTTTCAATAACAGGAATGAGATGTTTTGCAGGGTGATGAGAGTAGTGGCTTTTCAAGTGGTTTTAAACTGTTCAGTGATTTTCCTCCACGATTCTGAATTCAAGTCTACTCCTGTACTTCCCTGCCCAGATGGCTAGAATATTTTGTTAATTTTGTAGCCTAAATGTACTTAATTCTATTTTATATGCATTGGGGTTTGAGCCCATATTGTCTTTATTAGCTAGTGGTTATCTTTCTATACCATTTTCCATAGTATATTTATAGAGATCGTCTATCTTTTCAGTATTCTTTTTGTCAGGATAAACCATTCAAGCTCGTTCTTTCTCCATAAAATGAAGTCTCTTCAGACTCCTAATTGTCCAAGGATCCCTCCTCTGTTCTTTCCCCAGTTTGGATTGATCTTTGAATTTTGATGCACAAAATGGTAAACGACTTTATAAAGTAGCTTTCATATCTCCTTGACTCTATTAGGCATGTTGTTCTAGTAAATTTCTCTTCATGTTGCTGTGTCATCTTAATGCCATGATTGTTTAGTGTGTATATTCTCATAGAAAATTCATCCCATGTTCTTATTAGTCTCTGGATAGAATTTTCTTTGTGTTTCTCCTCCTCAATCATACTTTGTTTTGATTTGTGAGGGGATATTCTTTGGTTGGTTGGTTGGTTGATTTGGTTGGGGTGGTTTTTTGGTGGTTGTTTGTTGGGTTGTTGTTGTTTTGTTTTGCTTTGCTTTGGTTGGTTTTTTTTTTTTTTGTTTTGTTTCAGGAAATTGTTATTTTTAAAGCCTTTAGGTTTTTATATATTACTGGTCAAGACTGCAGTCTTTCAAAGCAAAATCTGTCTCAAATTATTTTTGATGATCAAAGATTCCTTAAAATGTAACCTTGTACACAAGCTCTTTCAAGCCTTTTGAAGGAAAACTTTTATTTCAACGTTTTCTGAAAGTTCAATATTGAAAGTTCTTTTCTAGAAGAAAAGACTTTGTCCCAAGTTCCAATATTGTAACTGACAATGAGAGTAATAAATAAAAATCCCAATGTTTACTAAACAGTGTGCAAAGTAACACTAATGCTTCCACTGAAAGTACTTTCATAATTAAATCTCAAGTAGGTAGTTGTGAATTAGAAGAAAATACCCCAATAACTGAGGGAGGAATATTATCTTCAAAAAAATGGTTCAGAAAAGATAGATGGAGCTTGTTCCAAGAAAGTATTTTCACAGCATGTTCAACAGTCCCAGCAAAGACTACTTGATGTTTTATTTAATAAGAGTAGTGAGGTTCAGTTATTAAAAAAAAAACTTGCGATGAAAAAGTGCAAACAATTAATTAGCGTTTTGCTCAGAGTTAAGGACACACTCTAAATTGTAACAGGTGACATGGATGTAATCATAGGTGTATCATGACAGAAAATTTAAACACTAGATATTCAGCATCATAGGAAAATAGGGAGCTTGTAAAAATGACAAATAAGAAATGATAGACGGTAATCATCTGTGAAAGGCGATGATGACAAGCAATTTGTGTTTGATATATAAAGAGGAACTGAATGGAGGGCTCCTCAAACCTTTTGGCTGAGATTCTCACAGACATGGATGCCTTGGGGCCTTTTCACAGATTTCATAACCAATTTATTTTAGTATATTGCAATACTTGATCTGTTGCATTCATTTCTCTTTTGTTTAACAAATCTATGATGGTGTTGTTGCATGTGCCACTTGCATTTCTTGTGTGAAATGAAAGCTATTCCAAGAGAGTCTGTTACATATTTTAAGAGTTTATTCACTTACCTTTATTGTTTGGGTTTTTTTATTTTTGTCTCTACATGATCCTGCCAAAATAGATTGCAAGAGCACATAGTCTTCAAATGCTGCATATTTTTTGAATATGCAGTGGGTACAGAGTTCTGTGAAGAAAAATTGTGTTGCATGTGCCTTTACTTACAAATCATGCATCCTAAGCAAATGAACCATAGTTTTAAGATGAGAGCAACTCAAGTAACTGGGTAACTAATCAAGTCATAATCCATATATATGTCTTTAAGGTGAGCACCTCAAAAAAGAAAACTATCTAGGAAATAATGTTAGAGTAGAAGTCAACTCCTACAGTAAATTAAAACATCTGGGACACTGACTGCTCATGATATTAGTAAACACCTGAATACCAAGACAAAGCAGCCTTCTTTCCAATTATTTCTCTTCTCTATAATGAGCAGGATACTAATAACAGGCAGCCAAGAAAAACTAATGGATTACCTTGGTGGCATATTGTGGATCAGTTAAAACACTGTTTAAACTTACAGACTAGTAAATGCATTAAAAGCAAGTACTTCGCTGTAACTTGATTATTCAAGCAGGTCTTATAGGATGACAACTACCACAAATCATGCCTCATATGAGCTTAGTCCTGTGTCAAATTTAATTAAGAATAGCCAGCACATACAAGTGCTTCAGAATGAGGGACATAAACTAAATTATTGATGAAGGCTTTTGTTTACATCAGAATCTAAACATGACCTTTTGATTTCTATATTCTACTGGATAGAAGAAATGCGTCTCTTCAGGGCAATAGAATGCTGATTTAGTGATCCAGTGTGATAGCAGGTTTCTTCTCGATAAGAATTTACACTGTGTTTATGCTTGATGTCTTGAGCTTGGTGGACTTACAGAATCATAGAATCACTAAGGTTGGCAAATATCTCCAAAATCAACAAGTCCTACCTTTGACTGATCACCACCATGTCAACTACACCACAGCAGTAAATGCCACATCCAGTTGTTTCTTGAACACCTCCAGGGTCAGTGATTTCATAACCTCCTTAAGTAGTCATTTCCAATGCCTGACCACCCTTTCAGTGAAGAAATTCTTCTTGGTACAGAACCTGAACATCCCCCAGCATAGCTTGAGGCTATGTCTTTTTGTCCTAAGCTTTCCCTCACAGTGGAACAAAAAATTGAAGTTGTGCAGATAATCACCCTCTGGAGTGACTCACTTTCAGTGACTGCATAAGATTAATACTCAGTTAGTTCTTTGCTTACATGTGTGATGCCCACCTAAAATTATCAACATCTAAGACCTTCATTGCTGGCTGACATGTGGTGTGGGCATGCATTCCTGGAACCAGATTGTATTGCAGAAACTTTAACTCTGTTTTTTCCTTCTTTGAATACATGACTGAAAGGTGGTGTGTAGTGCAAAGATGCTTAGTCTCACAATAACACACTAGCACATCTTTATATGGTAATTCCTCGGGATGGGGATTTAAAGCTTTGTATCTATTCAGCAGCTTCTCTCATACAGTTGCAAGGCTGTGATGATGCAGTCATACGTTCTTTGCTCATTACCTCATAGCAACAAACAAACTGCTACAGAGAAAAGGCTGAGAGAATCAATGTTAAGGATAATTTCCATAAAGAAAATCCATTCCCAAGGACATTGTAGAGAGAAATCTGACAATATTAGTAAAACCACATATCTTTTCACAAAAAGGAAGCTAAAATATTTATTAATGTTTCTAATTGAATGAGAAGTAAAATTATTTTCTTCTGTATAAACAAACTCCAAAAATTCCTTTTAAAGCAGATTAAAGTGTTATAATAATTTACTAATATATAGTGTAAGTCATTCCAATATCACTGCTTCTATTTTTCAGAAACAGTCATGGAGTCACAGAATCACAGAGTGATTAAGGCTGGAAAGGACCCCTAGAGATCATCTGGTCCAACCTGCCTGCTCATCAAGGATGCCTAGAGCTAGTTATCCAGTACTGTGTCCAGCTTTTGAATATTGCCAAGGATGGAAGCTCCACAACCGCTCCAGGCAACCTGTTCCAGTGATCAGTCATCCTCATGGTAAAAAAGTGTTTCCTGATAGTCAACGGAAGCCTGCTATCTTGCCTCTGATCACTACCTCTGATCCTGTCACTGGGCACCACTAAAACAGAGCCTCTGTCCCCTTTGCACCCTATACATTGATAAAGCTTGCCTGAGCCTTCTCTTGCCTAGGCCATTCAGTCCTATCTCTCTCAAACTTTCCTTAAAAGACAGATCCTCCAGTCCCTTCATCATCTTTGTGCCTCTTAATTGAACTCTTTCCAGTATGCCCAAACCTCCCTTGTACTGAGAAGCCCAGAACTGGACACAGGACTACTTGTGCTGAAGGAAGGATCACCTTCACTAGCGTCCTCCTTATGCCCTGGACAACATTAGCTGTTTTTTTCACTCAAGGATTTATTGGTGACTTCTGTTTAATTTTTTATCCATCAAGACCCCCAGTCCTTCTCTGCCAAGCTGCTTTACACCTCAGTGGCCTCTGGCATAAACTGGTGCATGAGCTTGGTCCTTTCCCAGGCGCAGGACTTCTCCTTGTTAATATTCATGCTGTCTCTACAGCATTTTGAAAGCTCCTCTGGATAGCAGTGTATTGGGTTTGTTTGACAAAGTTTTGGTAGCAGAGGGGCTGCAGGTGTTGCTTCTGTGAGGTGTCAGAATCTTCCCCCATGTCCTACAAGGACAGCTCCAGCTGGCTCCAAGATGGACCTGCAACTAGTCAAAGCTGAACGAAGCACCAACAGTGGTAGTGTCTCTGATAAGATAGTTAAGAAGGGATAAAGTCTGTTGTTCAACAGCAGTGAGTGCGAGGAGGAAAGATCAGCAAAGACATGATCAGCTGACCACAACCCCCCTTCACCATCCCACTGTGCCACCTGGGGTCAGGAGATAGAGAAATTGGGAGTGGAGTTGAGCCTGGGAAGAAGGGAGGGATAGGAGGAAGGTGGGGTTAGTTTTGTTCTTATTTCCCATTATCCTACTACATCTTTAATAAACTGAAGTCATAATTTCCAAGTTGAGGGTTTTTTTGCCCATGACAGTAATTGCTGAGTGATTTCGCTGCCCTTAACTCAAGAGTCTTTTTTTTTTTTAATTTTCTTCCTCTATGCAGGTAAGAAGGGACAGTCTGTAGATTCCTGGTTCTTCTTCTTGCACCTCTTGAAGATGGAGTGGCATTTGCTTTCTTCCAATCCTCAAACACTTCTTCCAATCATTACGTCTGATGTCAACTCCCTCAGCACTTGTGTAGGCATCCCATCAGGCCTCTGGACCAACTTATGTCCTGTTTGCCTAAGTATTCCACGATTTCTTTGACCAAGAAAAAGTCTCCATTAATCCAGGCTTTCTCCCTGGTCTCTGAGAGCCATGATTCCTAAAGGCTAAACTTGGTGGTAAAGACTGAGGCAACGAAGGCTGCCAGTATTTCCACCTTTACCATGTCTTATGTAACCAAGACTTGTGTCTCATTGAGAAACGGGCCCATATTTTCCCCAGTCTTTTTGTCACCCATGTACTTGTAGATGGCCTTCTTGTCTTCGACATCCTTGGCCAGATTCAATTTCACTTGGGCTTTATCTCTCCTGATTTTATCCCTACACTCAAACAACGTTTCTATATTCCTACTATCCTTGTTACCACTCTCTATACTCTTCCTTGTTCTTCTTTTAAAGTCTCCTGCCACTTTTTTCCCAACATCCTATTTCTTAGGATGGAGCTCTCGAGCTTAGAAGAGGTGAGCCTTGAATATGTACCAGCGTTCACGGACCCCTCATCTCTCTAGGGCCTTATCCCATGGGATTATCCAAGCAGATATTTTGAAGTGCCAAAATCTGCTCTCTAAGGAGGAGAAAGTTATCACCAAAGCACTCTAGGAACCCCCTGGATCGCTTATGTCCTGTTGGGTTGTTCCTCCAAAGGATATCACAAATACTGTTTTTAACAGATGATACAAATAATGATTTTAGTTCTTTGAATTTTTGAAAGCTATCTCAAAATACAGAGATTCATAACACCTGGGTAAAATTTATTGTCATCTCAACATAAAGCTCATAAATTACAGTTTTCAGAGTATTTAGTGGAATGTAATAACCAATTCCTTGTCAGTGTTTTGCTTTTAGACTTTAATGAACACTTGTGATTATTAGAGCCAATTGTAAAGAATCTCTTCTGAAATTTCCATTACACTTTTTCCAGCTTTTAAAGTTCACTTATCTTCAAGTATGAATTTTCACTAGTCTTTGGGTAACTGCCTTCAGTAGATAGTAGTTTTGACTACATTTAGTCACTTTGAACTTTTTTAAGACATTTGTAAGAGCATCTTTTGTTCTGGAATAAAGAAACATGCTAAGGATCTACAGCTTCAGAAAAATGGAAATCACAAGGTAACATTTATTACCTGAAAGCGTCAGTAATGTCAGCATTAGTATAGAATGCAGCAGGAGTGTCTGATAAAAATACAGCACCTTTATGATAATATAAGGAAGAAAAACATTCAGAATAGAAGCCTGGAAGAGGTGGAACTATTAATATACCAAATCATGATATAATTTCTAAAAGCTCTAATCTTCTGTACTTTGATACTTCCAAAAAAAAATAAAAGACCTTGAGATAAAATATGTATGACATTGATATGCATACCCTTTGGGAAATGAAAAATTACAAACTCCCTGGCTTTTACAGCTAGCAATGTGTTGTTTCTGACAGAATAATGATGATGTCATAAGCTGGTTTATGCTTCAAACATATTCAGCTGCACCACATTTTACATTTCAGAAATGAATGAACTGTATCAAGAATTAAGGGATATTGTAAATACAGATTTCTATTTGTTCCAGATAATAATGTGTGTAAGTGAAAATTCTTACTCTGCCTGAAATTCATTAACATGAATTGAAATATAACATGGATATTTAATGTGAAAAAATATTAAGAAATTTTTGGTATTCCTAAGATTCTTGGCAATGAACTGAGTTAATACATAATGTGTATGTATATAAGATAGCAGTCTGTAACTCTTTCAATATTCATTAGAACAAGGTGGAGTTCTTTGTACAACAAATGCACAGCACTGCAATAGCTAAAATAAATAAAAGAAAATGGCAGCATTGTATTAGAATTAATATTTATGTTCAAACATGTAAACCCAGATGTCAGTGACAGAGATATCTAATTTCTGTCACAGGTTACATCTTAATGAAGGATCTTGTTTTAATCAAAGGATGTCAGGTAAATATTGTCTAGCAAACTATACCGCTGACCACTACACTGCTGTCTGAAAATATGTGTCTGCTTAGAATAAAATGAATAGCTGTCTGTATGGACTAAAAGGACTCAGCTGGTCTGCAGAAGCCTACTTCCATTTTTGATGACTGAGTGTCAGTGAAGAGGGCTGGAAGATCAGACAGATTTCCTGTGGGAGACTTCTGCCTCCTGGAATAAAGATTGCATGTTCAAAAAGATGTTTGTTTATTAACATAAATGTTAATAAATGTTTGTGTGGGAGTAATTAAATTGAGTTCCAGACCACTGCTGCTCATGTTGAATACATGTGTGCGTGTGATAGAGAGTGGCAGAAGGAATATCTCTGCAATTAAATGCGTTAGCTAGGCTTATAAAGAAAATATGAGGGCTATCGCTTGAGACTTTATTTTTTCTTCATCTTTTAAACGTTGTTCTTTTTCTGATGCTATTATAAAATCGATTTTTTTTCAAAAGGTGCAAAATTATTGAGTTTCTCACTACAGAATGTTTTAATGTAACATTATGTGTCTTTACCTCCTTTGATGATAGCATTCATGTAAATGTTTCTCTGCATATACGTTATGTGATTTTTCTTTGAAAAGAAGAGGTAGATGTATATCTCAGTATGAATACGGAATAAATTTAAATTCAATTTCCTAATCTATTATCTGCATTTGTCATATAATTTCAAAGTAAAAAAAGATTGACTATAAAATATCTCTAGTCATCTCCAAGCATAAGTACATAATTATATGAGATTTAAGCGCAGAACAAAAATTGAGACATTACAAATAAAATGTATCATCTATTTCAGAAGATATTATTTTGTTGAGAACTATAGCTTAGACTCAGATAAAGAAATAACAGTGCAGTGATTTTTTTGTGTAAAACAAGTTGCATGAACTATACACATTTAAGATACATTTTCAATGAAACTAATGCTTTGGTGAAGCAGATTGCAGTTTTGCAACTTCTTTCAAGGACAGAAGAAGTCAAGGAAAAATTCTTATTGTTAGGAATTTAATTAAAGATACTGCTGTGGGAAAAAAAAAGAAATCAAAGCAGATTTGGATGGTGGGGAGGGGCTGTTGTGGGTTTTTTTATGCTTTCTTTTGCCATAGTTGATGACTACAAACAATACCACATGTAACAGAACTAATCCTTTGATAGTGCTGAAGACAGAAAGAAAAAATAGCAGAGACATTTTGCTTAACTAAGCTAAAGGTTGCATATATCAGTTCAGGTAGCTCTTCAGAAGGTTGAAGATGAAAGTAAACTAGCAAAGTGATTTGATTTTGGGTAATACTTTGTGTGTTGTGATTACCTGTTGCACCAGAGAAAAACTTAAACAGAAGTAAAAGTTCAGTAGCCATTATTTATAGCTAGGAGTTTTAAAAATATGCTAAGGAGGTTTCAAGCTTTCTTTCCAGTTATGGCAACAACAGAATTTTTTCATTATTGTCAAATTCCTTGTTATGTAGTATCTATTACAGAAAATTCTGTCATAAATATGTCAACAAGTTTCCTTATTAAGAAAAAATTAGTTAATAACAGAAAACATAAAAGCACAAAGAAAGGATGAAATTAAAAACTTACTGAGTTCCTTATCTTTACATGTAAAAACTCACTTATCCAAGTCTTTGTAACCCACAGCTGTGCCCTTATAGGGTGTTTGATTTCAGTATTAGTCAAAGGATTCACCTTGTGATGCAATATCCAAAACAAAGTCATTATGAAATACATTCAGTTTTTGACTGTCCATCTCAACTTTTCCCAAGTCCTTGCAGGATTAGGACAGGCACTGGGTGAGGTCACCAGAATCACTGTATAGTGAAAATTTTCTCTGGTGCCTACCGTGTTGGAACTCTACATTTAGGAATTTGTTGCTAGAACTACATAATTGTGCCTATGAAACTCTTTCAAGGAAATATCTAGATGATTCATTGGTGTCTTGAAAACTGACACGTTAGCCCTTTTGTCTGTTACCACCTGCAAAAAAAAAATATATATAAATATATATATTTGAGCAGAAGTACTTCATACTTTACTAATGTATTTTTATCTTCAGTTATTCAGTTAAAAGAAACAGCTCTTCAGTTATTCATATGTTTAATAAAGGTTGTTTCTGGAAAAACTTGTGATTTTCAACAACCTTCCTGCAACCTTCCTGTTCCTTCTTTTTTGCACCTGCTAGATTATAACTGCAAGACTTAAAGCCCACTGGTGATGCACGTCAAACCATAGTAAGCACGTTTGGAACTTGGTAGACATCCTGGGAAGTTTACTGGTGTCATTGTCAGACGTTTTATACACCAGTGTAAGAGGAACTGAATAGGAGATACTGTTTGTTGTTAAAGGCCTTCCTGCTGCTCTTGCCCAAATGGCACAGAACAGCTTACATTCCCCCACATGAGAGGTATGTTATATTGACCCTCATTTTTCCCAGGGCTCCACTTGAGATGCCTCAGATAGGAACATAGTTTTATTCAGAACCAAAGGTTCAGAAATATTATGGGGGATCAAATGAAGTGATGTTTTTTAAAGTAGGAATACACTGTTTTTTGTTTTATTCTCCAATGCATTGCCTCGGGACTTCTTGCAGTTTTTGAGACTGAAAGGGCTACTGGGACAGCGATGAAGGATTATATAAAATGTAAAGGGACAAAACTGTTACACTCCTGTCTGTGTATGGGCTTTTGAAAACCAGACTTTCTTGAAAGGAGCTGAAAATGACTGAAAATAGAGTTAAGGGAGATACCTAACAATTAAGGATAAAGGACAATCTGGGATCCCATACTCAAACTCAATGTTGCTTTATATAACAATGTAGATTTGGGTATTTCTGTCTATAATATTTTGTGATCAAACAGCTTTTATATTTTGACTTTAGGATGCGATACCAAGAAAAAGTATTAAGTTTTAAAGACAAAGAAAACTCCAGGGAATAGTTCATAAAATATCAACAGCACTCTATAAGGATGTAATGTTTGAAGTAAGAATTACTGTAAAGGTTGACCAGGGTGAATAGAGAGCTTGGTAACTTTATTTAAGTAAGGGAGGCTCCAAGGACAGACTCCCTCATGAGCACTGCATGAAGAAGAGCACAAACAGACTGAACAAGCAATGTGCCTTCCCAGGACTTTACAGGAGCCTTTCACATAGATACACATGGTGTGAAACACAAGAATTCTGTACTTAAACACCACAATAATATTTACAGACTTAAAGCATTCATCTCAGGTTTTAAGGTTGTTAGAAGACTATTAAATCTTGCTATGGATTTTAAAGCTATGTAACCTGTTGTGTAATCATAGCCTTTCTGGATACCAGAGTCTAAGAGTGCTACTAGCAGGTCCTGTGGATTTTCTCAGTAGTTAGCCAAATGGCCACAGATTAACTTCAAAAGAATAAAACTGAAGAACACTTATTTTCTAAGAGATTCTTGTGTTGGTATAAACTATTCTTTACCACAATTTCCTAACTAATGAACTATTAAAAATGTTCTGGAAATCCTTTTTTTTTTTATTCTGATAGCATAGAAATCTACTGGAGTCTTGCTTTACACTGACTGCCCAACCAGACTTCAGCCAGTGGCTATGCAAATTTAACAAAAAGTGGAGGACCGTGTAACTGAACAAGGAAAGGAAAAACAGGATATCTGTGCCAATGTTTTCATTTTGAGACCAAAATTCAGTAAATCCCTTCAGATTTTATGCTATTTATATACATTTTTTTATTGTAACCCAATTGTCAGTACTGGAGGTTGGATCACACTAATGCAAATCATTTTTTTAAAAAGTTCAAGACCTGGTAACAAAAGACAAATATTTTTTACTTGGAAAGATAAACAAAAAGTGGGTTTAGATGAAACTGGAATATACGAGAAATTAAATATTTCGGGTTTTTTTGTAGCTTAAAAATTTGTCTCTTTTCTTAAAAAAAAAATAGGGCTTTAAAATGCCTTTAGGAATATTTAATTTAGAATAAATAATGTTTTTTTGTTAAATTGTCAGAATGAAATATTTTGACATTTTAGCTTATTTCTTGGTTCTGACCAAAGGTATCTGCAACATTTTCAAATGGAATTTGATCTCCTAATAATTGTTTCTTTATTTGTCTATTTTTGGAAATACTTATTATTTACAGTAGAAACATTTTCTAAATGTACTAAGTAAAAAAAACTAGTCCTGAGAAAACAGTAGTGACTCTATTAATTCTAAATGTAGTGCTTTTCTGTAGAAGCTGAAGTTTCCCACTGGTTTTGAAAAAGGTGAGACATGCTGAGAGGACATTCTGACTGTGTTAGAAGTCAGAGGAGAGACTGGTCTATTTTTAGACTATATTATTAGAGGTTTTCAGAAGAGCTCTAAATTAGTCCAGTGAGTGATCCATTGTGCCTGTCTCGTTTATTGTTGCATGTGGTCGATTGTCCTCTGCTGTGCTTATTTCTGTTGACAACTGTATTCAGTTAAAGAGATTGCATATTTTTTCAGTGCTTAAAATCAGATGAATCAAAGAATATCCTGAGTTGGAAAGGCCCCCAAAGACCATTGTGTTCAGTGAGATGAGCCCAGTATTTTTATACACACAGTAAAAAAAAATTGTTGGTGATAGAGATGAATATAATAGAAAGCAGGATTCTGTTGCTAACTGTAGGTGTCTAATGTAATTTTAAATATTATGAAGTATTCTGTTTGGATATCAGCTGTTTGTGGGTTTTTTAGGGAAGGGTTTTTTGATTGTTTGGAGTCAGGAATTTTGGTTTGTTTTGTTCTATTTGTTTGGGGTTCTTTTCCAATGAAAATTCAGGTCTTTAGAAAGTTTGGTGTTATACTTGCAAAACTAACCGGGAGATATTTGTCCTGGTTTTAGCTAGAGTTAATTTCTCCTCAGTAGCTGTTCCAGTGCTGTATTTTGGATTAGGAATGAGAGTGGTGTTGATAAAAAACTGATTTTTTCTCTTCTAAAAATCACGTTTATCCTAAATCAATTACTTTTTTTCTTTTTTTTTTTTTTTTTTTTCACCCTTGTCTCATGCCCTGCCAGTGGGAGAGAGCATAACTGGGACAAGTGACCCAAGCTGATGAAAGGGATATATCACACCATAGAACATTCTGCCAGTATATAAACTAGGGCGGAGTTACCCAGAAGGGGGGTCAATCTGAATTCAGAAAAGGGGATCTGGAGTTAGGCAGCTGGTGGTGAGCAATTGCCTTTTGCATCACTTGTTTCCTTTTTATTATCACTATTATTATTTTCAATTATCAACCTGTTTCTGTCTCAACATGCAAGTTTTACTTCTCCTCCCCATTCCACCCAACATACTCAAGTCATTAAGAAATAAAAAAACTCATTAAATTTTATGACTCACATTTAAATTATATTCTATTAATACAGATAAAATTACTAATTTCCTTTGTTATATCTTTTTGTGACTACAGTTACAGAGCCTAAACAAAATATTATCATGTGAGAACCACAGAAAGAGCATCAGAGTCTCCTGAAATTAATGTAATACCTCTTTGATAATGTAACTAATTTTCTCTAGAGGCTATCTGCAATTTGTTAACACACTGATTTATTTTCCTAAAGGAAAGTTCCAGTTTTCATTTCTGGTAATTTGTCACCTAACCACCACAAGAATAACATCTATAAATTTGCTCTGAGACCTTCTCATTCTAAGCACAGAAAAGTCATTTAGCAATCATACTCAGAAGAGCTGCTATCTCAAAAAAATGCAACAAATACTTCTCTAGTGTACTATGCTAACAGCTCTCCATAATGGTTGCACAGCATGTGAACAAAACTCCTGCATACCACATATTTGTAAAATTATGATGACTGAATGTCACTTGTGATGCTTTCTCATTTCTTTTTTTTTTTTTTTTCAGAAATCCAAAAGCTCCAACTGCATTGCAGAAGTAAAAGGCCTAAGAAAATGTGAAATTCTATCTAAAGACAGCTCATTTTTATGCTGTCTGTGGTAATAGATGCTAAAACAAAATTAATCTTCTTAATATTGTTGTTCAAACAATTATTTATAAATTACTACCATTTCAAAATAAAGGCAAAAGTCCCAAAGTCATTATACTGAAAGTTATTTATTTCTTTGTGAATCTGCACTCCAAGCTAGCTTTCATTTTGCTGTCTTTTTGCTTTATAGAAGAAAATCACTATTCTAATAGTAACGTAGGACAACAAAAATTAAATTAATAAAAATGAAAGTTTTATTATTTTTAGCACTAATAGCTTCCTTATAACATTAACAAAATGGCAAGTGTGCTGATTCCAGTACAATCATTCCAAAGTTGTTGAGTAAAGATTATTTTCAATAACAACATTTTTAGTAAGTAACCATTTTAATTTTTGTTTTAGCTCTAGTCATGATGATGTCAGCAGGGCTGAAAGCAAATGGTTCTACAGTCATCTAAGTCTTCAGCTGCTTGAAGAAATACAATCATAAAAACTGTAACCAGAACAGTTTCTTCCAGTCAGCTCCTAGACTGTTCAGGAAACAAGTTTATCCACACTTAGTGGGAGACTGAACGTACTACTTCACATTCTGAAGATCTACAAGAAAATGAAGGCTTATCTAATCAAAGCTGGAAAAGAAATCCAGAAGTAATAAAATTTCTGAGTCAATAAAAACGTTCTACAAATGTTCTACATATTAGCAGGCATAGATGAAGTAGATATAAATCATGAGTATAATGGTAACTCATCTCAAAACCATAATTAGAACAAAATAAAAGAATGTCAAAATTACTCATTGTGGCCCTGTAGAAGCTCAGTCGCTGAATTTACTCCTGAAGTTCTCTGGACATCAAAGAGTGACGTATGCTGCTAAAAGGTACACCAGAAAGTTCATGCAGTGTCAAGAGCTACCATAAACATTGAAGTCTCAGTCACTTGATTAATTTTAGATTAAAAAATAGTGGAAATAGTGGATTGAAAAATGTAGAGTCCTTTGAGCAGACAACACTATAGAAGGTTGTCCCTTTCTAACTCTGCACTGCAAATTGCAGATGAAATATTCTCTAGTTTTCTCTCAATTTGGCTTGTTCATCTTCCATCTCTATACCATGTCTATGCAAAGGCAAGTATTTCTCCAGTTTGCCAGCACTTTGATAGTGTTTACATTCTTGAAACATAGTTACATCTCTCAGTCCTCTTATTTAGAAGACAGTGCTGATCCTGTCTTCAACAGATCACAGAGGAGCACTTAACTCACACAGCATTTTCTGAAACAGAAACCACCTACTTGGTGAGCTGTACCAACTTCTGAGCTAACATCAGAACATAGGTACTTCTGTCTATCATTTCTGAAAGAGTTCAAACAAATCCATAACTAACCGTATGTCCAGACATCAAATTTAAGTTAACCTAGGATTTCTTGTAGTCTTATCTCATATTAACAAAATATTAATAAAAATTAAGAATATAAAAATTTTCATTATTTACCTGATTGTCTCTTGGGTAATACCTGGAATATCGGCAGACAACTCGTAAATGACAAAGTGAATACTGCAAACTGAACTTTCAAAATTGAAAAAGACAAATGCAACAATGCTTGTGGTTTATCTGAGATAACTCCTTGCATGCATGGTAAATTTTTGATCAGGGTTTACTTGTATTATATCAGAGAGGTAGAGTGCTGTCTTGTTTAAGAAATATGATGGAAATCTTTCCATAGAAACAGATAGTCCTGCTGTCTTCATTTCTGATATTTGTCTTTCCCTGTCTCATATGAGCTAGAAATCAAAACTTAAGGAAAATTCACCCTGCCACTCGGGAGACTAATGTGATTAGTCACCCATAAACAGAGTTCATAAGCAGTTTCATATTTCATGGAGGGTATAAAATAGTACAACAAAGTAACTTCAGAAAAAGTTTGCCTGTAGGGCCAACATGCTTTACACATATTTTGTCTCAGGAGCACTGACCACTATATATTCAAAATATTGCTACAGGCAAAACAGAGAATATTGCTTCTATGAAATCAAGGACTTGTTACTACCCTAAATAAATTATTAACAATGTAATCAATTTATAATTTATTGTAGTTTATTATAATTGATTAGTGCTACAGTTACACTAACACTTTACTCCTAAATAATACAGAAAAGTCACTGTAATATGCTTAAAAGTCATGCACAGGAAAATGTACTAGTATCTGCATTTTTACTTCAATCCTATTGTCACTCTTCCTGTGTCCTCTGGTTCATAAGTCGGATGTTGTAACCTTTCTCGAGCAGAAGGGTGATGGCTTCTGTGTGTTGTGTCCCAAGTCTACACGAGAAGTTTGATGTTGGAAATTAGGATTACTTCATCCTCATTCCTTGGATCTAACTGGGACTATTTTACTCATTTTCTCACTCCAGCCTTCTTCTTGGTCTTTGGTATCCAGTTAAAGTTCAAAAGTTGTCCAAAAGCATCCCCTAGTCTCCACAGAGATTGAGGCTATCACTTGCTACACTATGACCATTTTACTTGATCAGGCCTTGATTCTATGTAGTATTCCTTGGACTGAAGGCAAAGCAAGGCAGGAAACAATTATTTCAGTGGTAGACAGTTGTTACACCAAGGTAAAACATTCCTTGTCCAAAGTGAGCCTATACTAGTCCTGAGATCTTTCATGGTAAAATCAATATGAAGCCTATCTTCTTGTACCAGCAATAAAAAACCCAAAGAGATAAGTAATATTTTGCGGATTATAAACCCCTGCATATAGTTCTTCACTCCTGAACTCAAATCTGGAATGAGAACAGCAGTTTTACTGTTGAAGCAACCTCATCTGGAGCAGCACACAGCTTGGCTCAGAACCTCTGATATGCTGACTACAAGGATGCTAATCAGTCTGAACTGCTTGATTTGCTGGCCATTTCTCCTTGACTCATTTTTACAAGAGCAGTGTATACATTGTGTCTATGACATGAAAAGCACGGCAAAAGCTGCAGTCTCACAAGATTTGAGCAGACTTTAGGAGAAGAAAAAGATTTTTGTTTTTAATGCAAAAACTGTCCCTTGTTAAATGTCAAGTCCTTCTCTTTGCAACATGTGGGAACTAAAGTAGTTGTAGCCTGGAAAAGAGGAAAAATAAATAAAATAAAGAGGAAAAAAATAAAAAGAAGAAAAAACCCCATTATGTTCCACATTAATAGCAGAAAAGGCTAAATAATTTGATTGAAAATTATAATAATTAAAAAATATATATTAATGACAGGCGGGTAAAATCATAATTAAATTCTAACAAACTCACAACTCAACCAACTGAGAAGAAAATCTGAGCATAAGATCCTCAGATAAAGATTATTAAAAGTCAGAAACATATGTAATTTTTCCAGGTTTTAAAAATAATTTTATAAAATCTCATGCTTTCTCCATCGCAGTATATCAAGCTTCTTTGATGTTTTTATGGGCTGAGATTCCTAATACCTATTTTTGGTATTCACTGTCACTTACAGTAGCAGATGTTTGATTTGAGGAGGCAATTTGTTAAATTCTGAGTAGTAAATTACAGCCATACCGTACAGCTTGTTAAATGATTAGTATAATCACACACTTATTCTTAGATGTTTCACTTTTGGAACAGGTGAAATGTTTTGAAAATCTATTTTTTAACATGGACATTAGTAAAGCTGAAACATACCATATTATAATGACAAATCAAACTTATTTTCAAATTATTAATAATCATTTCCTGATCAACATGATCATGCATGCATTTCAGTATTTTACTGTAAAATACTTCAAGAACATATATTTATTGCAGGAAGGTTGTTGAAAATCACAAGTTTTTCCAGAAACAACCTTTATTAAACATATGAATAACTGAAGAGCTGTTTCTTTTAACTGAATAACTGAAGATAAAAATACATTAGTAAAGTATGAAGTACATCTGCTCAAATATATATATTTATATATATATTTTTTTTGCAGGTGGTAACAGACAAAAGGGCTAACGTGTCAGTTTTCGAGACACCAATGAATCATCTAGATATTTCCTTGAAAGAGTTTCATAGGCACAATTATGTAGTTCTAGCAACAAATTCCTAAATGTAGAGTTCATCTTTCTCATCCAGAAATGGCATATCTTTGTAGGTAGAACCTGTAGGATTTCAGCCTTTATTAGAACACTGGTGACATCAAAACAGTGAAAAAAAATTGTTTGAGATCATAGAGATTGTGTGATTTTCCTGGTAATACTACTTGTGCTGATTGTATTATTTGTAAAAAGCACAGAGAAAAATAAGTACAAATACACTGAAAGAAACATTGCTAATCTTTACTAAATTAAATAAATAAACACGAGAGAATTATTGCTTTTATCTTGGAATACTATTTTCTTCTAAAGTCATGAATTTCTATCTTTATGCATTTCCTTGACATGCATGGATATATTAGAAAGAGAGGTACATGAAGTAATAATGTGAAAACAGAGTGCTTAAAAGTTTTATCTTATAAAGAAAATTTTTAAAAGCATAAAAATAAGGGTTTTTTTTTTGTTTTATTCTTTATCATGGTTATGTCCCTATGATATGTACAATCAATTGCTCTGAACATGACAGTACCTTTTCTCATGTTCCTCTTATTAAAATTACTGTAACTAAAGCATGACTTGAAATAAAAAGTCTATTTCTAGTTTAATTTAAAGAAGAATAAAAGCCCACACACCCCTTCCCCCCCGTATATAATTTCAACATACATATCTGAATTTCAGAAAAGTAAAATTAAAACTGAAAGAGGAACAAATTCATCTACAAATTACAAAATCAATTAGCGTTGTCAAGTCAAGGAAATCAAAACAACATTGAAAATAATAGAATGCTGCATCTTGCAAAAAAATAGAACAAATATTAAAAAAATTATTGATTACAAGACAAATAAAACAATTTAATTGTATAAAATTCATTCTATAAAAAACAAAATTTATTTAGGAAGGCAATTCCTGTTGAGTTAAATACTAGCTTTGACTTAAGCTTCAAGTCCTGTATTTCTAGTCAGAATTTCACCAGAAAACTCAGAAACAGGAAACGGTGTGAGCATTCTTTATATCATGATTCTCAAGAACTTTTGTCTTTCTAACCTATCCTGGAAGCCTACAGAACTTGTGCAATGGTACCATAGAAAAATTCTACAAAACATTTAATTACTAGACATAAGATAAATTTTAAACAAAAACTGCTTGTTTCATCCTGAACTTACACTCTTCAGAAGTAGGTAAAGCATTTTCAGCTTTCAGAGAAAAGTTAAGCAAATCTTTCATGATGAAAGACTTAATCTCACCTCATAAGATGGTGTAATAAACACAAGCTGTCAAGAACAGAAAAAAAGTCTTCCTAAAAACCTGTTTATCATCTGTTTTGCAAACTTTCAAATATGTTCAAACTATTTTCTTCTATTTTGTTTTGTTATTATGCACTATATAAGAAAAAATCTAGAAAAAACTTGGCTATTGAAATTTCCTTTTGGAAAAGTGGCGGAGTGCCCATTGAGAGAATCTACAAATCCTTGCTTTTCCTAAAAGTGAAAAATCCAGTTAAAGTGATTTTTCCTTTTGCCACCACATCCTGGGGAATATCATGATTGCCATAATCATGCAGGTTATTTATTTTTCATATTATTATACTCCACAGTTAACCCATTAAAATGTTTAACTATAGACTGAAGCTAAATTAGGAGACTTATTCTGTTCTGTTTGGTTTACTTTTTGTGTTAGTGGTGTTCTTGTGCCAGTGTTCTTGCAAGAGTTAATTTGCCTAAACTCTTCAGGTTTTGATGTGGGTTTTTTTTTTCAGTTTCTGTTTTTCTTTTCCTGATGTTTAAATCTCACCTTCTTCACTTCCTTCCATTATAATTTTTTTTCCCCAATGCAATTGAACAAAAAAATCATAATGAATATTTTTACAAAGAGTTTGTTTTCTAGCACATTTGGACATTCACAATCATATTTTTCATCACAAACAAACGTGGGTGATAGCACCAACAGTTTGACGATCTCTGGATGCAAACACTGCCTTTGCAGACAGGTCTTCCATGCATTGGTCTACCAGCCTGTTACTTCACATGTGAATGCTGATGAAGACAGGTGGATATATGATGGGCTATGAATTAAAAATGCATTTAATCTCATTACTCATCATAAAATAACACATATTTATTTCAAGAAAGGTGCTTCTAAACAAAAAGATTCACTTCAAATCTTAAAGATTTGTGATTCTTAAAACATTTACTAGTGAAGCAGATCTGCCATGAACATGTAGGCCTTTTTCCTATAAGACCTTTTAAAAAACCTTTTAACTTCAGTTTCGCAAATGTAACAAAGTTTAACAAATTACTTTAATCCCTTCTTTTCAGCAGTGCTGTGTGCACATTTCTTTTAGTGAACTTAGAAAACATCGTAAGATACATGCTTGATACATATAACACATCATCATGGATGTCAGAAGAATGTGGAAGAATATTAAAATGATTTAATGGGAACACATTAGGGTTTCCAGTATTTTAAAAAGGATGTTGACATAGAAAGACATTAGTGTGGTAGAATTAGGTGTCTGAATACCATGATTACCTCTATCATTTGATACACCATTCTTGTCCCTGTAGAATAAATATTTATAGCTGATGTCATAAAATTTAAAGTGACAAGAGAGATAAATATCTTGAGCTAAACTATTAAGAACATTTTGTGCTGACTTTGGGAATGGGTATATGAGATTTCATCATTCATAGTGATTCCAAGATCAATGAGAATTCTTAGTTCATCAGTTAGCTATTATACTTTCTGATTGAAGTCATGTTAGTTGAGCAATGACAATAAAATAGATATGCTGGAGAAAACTAAACTATGGCCTTCCTAATATCATGTTAGGCAAATGTTATTTTATTTTATAGGGGTAAACAAATTTTTTCTTTGCCCTCCTTTTATGTTTATTGCCCTAGTACATGTGTGCATATTTTATATGTATACATACACGTGTCCATATTTTTCTAAATATATATGTGTGTGTTTGGGCATATCATATGTATATGATTAAAAAAAAGAAAAAGAAAAAAGTCTCTATCACTATAGGAAGTTGGGAGAATTTAGAAGATTAAACTTTGGGAGAATATTATGTGCCCAACATAGATGCAGACTAGTCATTTGTACATTCTTAAGTTGCTATGAATGCCATGAAAAAGTAACAAGTATCCCAAACCACTTTTGACATGAATATATTTTTCAGTGATCATTGTTCACCCTATTATGATCTTTTGGAAACCTTTTTATTTGATCTTAATGTAGGAACCTTCCAGTTACAGGGGAGCTAAAAGACATTTAGAAATGGCATTCATACTCCATGTATTCCTTATGGTTTTTCCTAAGTGATTAGCAGTGACTTTGATCACCTTAAAACTTATCAGATATAATATTAATAATTCTGATCTACTTTGGTATTAAAAGCTTCAGTTTAAAAATTCCCATGGTCAGAATACTGAAAATCTCAATTTACTGCAGAAAGAAAATTTTCTGATTATACGCTCCTCTTCAGTTCCAGGAACTTACGCTTAGAGATTTTATATTGAATAAAATAAGCCATGAAAATGGGGAGGCTATTGTAATAAAAAGAAAATAATTTTATAACAGAGCTAAGTAGATAAATTCTTTATGCACTTATAGAAGGTTATATGGGGAATTAAGGTGCTTTTTCTAGCTGAATGCCCCAGAGACTATTCTGAAGACATCCTTGCTCACCAGCAAGGTCAAAGTTCCCCATAACAATTTTAGCAGAACAACTACGAAAGGAAAATTTTTCCCCTGGTTAATTTGATTGTTCACTACCAAGATAAGGAGTATAGCAAATGGATGAATCTGATAACATTCCCTGTTTGCATAATCCCGTTGAATAATTAATTTCCCACACAGAAAATTAGTATTCTACCAGCAATAAATATTCAGATATTTGTCCATTCAAGAAAAGATGAAAACCCCAGACATCAGATCTTGAAAGCAGAGAGAGATTCTCAGGGCATCTTATATAGGCCTACCACAGCTGTCTTGGTCAAGAGCCAACTACAACCCAAACAGATGAAGTGGGCTTTGATCAAACATGAAAATGCAGACAGAACCTGAATGATGATCCTTGGCAGGGAAAATGGATCAACAGATGACAGAAGAACGATGTCTACAAATACTGAAGAGATGTATCAGAATAAAAATCTACTTGGTTGGAAGTCTGTGGTGATATCTGGCTTTGAAACCCACTCAATCACAGAGACCCAGGGAACACTGTCAAGCTGCTGTACAGCCTGCCCAGAGCTTTACATGAACACATGGAGTGCTATATCTCCTCAGGCTGTGCTGTTTCGATTCAGTGGTATGGTGATTGAAACAGGTCTTGATTAATTGTCTCTGTGCCTATGTGTGTGTGTGTGTATATGCAGGTACTTGTAAAACTTCCACAGTTTGTTTCTTACTTGGCCCACTTCAAAAACTGAGTTTAGTAGTATGGCAATATTTGATGTTCATTTTTCCCTCATGACAACATAACCTATCACTGCTATTCCTACTGCTCTGTCTTCAGCTTCTGGGAGTTACTGTACACTACTGTGATAAATAGGACAGCACTTCAGTTAATTTAATATGCAACTAGAACTCCTAAAGAAATGCTGTTGTATTATCAATTTAATTTAGGCTTAGAGACAGTTTTATGCCTGCCATATAAATGACTTATACAAATTCCTGGGTTTCTCTGGATAGTTTGAAGTGTTGAAGAAATCTTCCATTACTTCAATATCATTCTAGCAAAGTCAGGAATGCAGTGTCAATTTGTGTAGGCATTGTTTCACTCCGAAAATCAGGAATCAACAGACATCTCCCACAGATGATCTCTAATAACAAATTTAAATAGAGCAGAGTATTGGACTTGGTCACTATCAGGTCACTATTGTAAGTCCTCAAATATTCATAATTAAGAGGAAAAATAAGTTTACATGTGGTAGGATCAACAGGGCACTTTTGGTCAGACACTCTGACCAACGGTATGAATTACAGTTATAAAGGCAAATTGAGCCAGACCAGCCTCATTGCCTTCCATGTTGAAATAAGTAGTTCAGTGGAGAAGGAAAGAAAAGCAGGTATTGTCTACTTTGGCTTTTGCCAGACTTCTGATACAAACACCCATCCTTCCATTGCCCCTGGAGACACACTGAAGAAATATGTCCTGGATGGATGGACTGGTAACTTAAGTGTGTAACTGGCTAAATATTTTTGCCCATAGAATTATGGTTAGTGATATAGAATCTACTTATGACCAGTTATTAACCATTGTCAGGGGCTCATACTGCTTAACATTTTTTATTCATGACCTGGATAATGGAATGGAGTGTACTCTCAGCAAACTTGTGGATCATACTACAGGGTGGAAGTGTTGTATCTGTCACAATCAAGATGTTGAGGAAGTTGATTATCTTTTGATTTAAGGGAATATCTTACTCCTGTCTTACGACTACCTGATGGGAGGTACTTTCCCTGGAGGTGCACAGAGAATGGATTAGAAGCAAGAAATGCAATTTACATCAATCTAATTAGTTACAAGGGGGAAAATTATCACAAAATGGGTAGTCAGATGTTGCCTGGGGAGGATGTGGAAATTCTTTCCATGGAAGTACTTTAAATTTTACTTTAATCAATCTGGTATAACTTCAAAGTCACACCTGCTTTGATCAGAGTATCAGAGCGATGTACTAGATGATCTGCAGATGTTTCTATCTACCTAAGTTATTTTATGATTTTCTGATGTTTTTGTATAAAAAAATTTAGAGGGGCAAGGGAAGTTTCTTTAATTTCTCAACCCTTAGCAGTCTACCACAATCTATGGGAAATTATGTTACTGAATAAACTGGCCTTTCTTATACCGTCAATTTATTTAGATTTTTCTTCTTGCTTTCTCTTCTAACAGAAACTAAACCATAGTCAAATTTCTGCTATCTATGCACTACAAAATGTGTTAATGCTTCTCTTTCAAAAGTTAAGGGATTATGTTATAATAAAGTAATATGTCATTAATAGTCTATTTGGTTTTGCAGTACTATTCTGGTGGCTTTTGCTCCTGAATTATTCTTAGCATTTTGGAGTGGAGGCACTACAAAGAATGAAACAGGAATACAGTTTACTTTTATTCAGGACTCTTACCTAATAGGTGGAGAAATCTATCTCAAGAACTTTTGAGGTATTTTAAACCAATTGGAATGTAATTTGATACAGAGTCACTAGGACTGTTCTGTATTGCCTCTACTCACCAAAGCATGTTAGCAATTTGGGATGCTACAGAAACACACTTGGTACTGTTCTCATCCTTCCGTTGGCGTTGCAGAATTAGTAGAAAGAAATTTCCTTGTCCTTGTTTTCATTACACCTTTTGACTGCTGGACTAGAACCAGTTTAATGCCTGGTTAGAGACTAAAATAAATTTTAAACTAAGGACTGATTGAATTTAAGTGTGACTAACTTATTCATTCTATAAATCTCTTTTGACTTATTTTTTAGGCAAAAATAGAAGCCTTGGGTTTGTCAGGTTAGTACTGGGAGACATTACAAGGGAATGTTAATATAATGGGAAAAGACTAACAGTACCTATTTTCTGAGTCGTAGAGGGGCAAGGTAAATGGGCATAGGAGTTCCTCATATGACACTAAATTCCTGCGTGTGGTTTGATTTGAAAATGTCTGCTTGATAATTGCACACGATATGACATTTGTTTCTAACTATGTAAAAATGCTGAACAATAATGAATGCTAAAAGAACCATAAAATTCACACATGATTTCTAGCACCATAAAATTCACACATGATTTCTAGCTTTCACAACTTTTGGCAAAAAGTGAAATTACTGAAACTGGAGAGAGCCATACAGACTTCTGGCAAGAAGGCTAGGGGTAAAATTAGAGTGAAAAGAGAAGTTCTATTCATATCCTAACAGATGTTATAACGGTACAGGAATTAAAGGGTGAAATTCAGTTGCTATTTCCTGGTTAGAATGTGGTGAGCATGCTCAAAACCTATTCTGTTATGATTCCCCATACACACAATCTGCAAGTGTAAACTCCTGTAAGGGTGATGGAACAGAGGGTGGAGGAGAGTGGAGACACCACAGCCAGACTCTGCTGAAACCCTTGCAGGGAGGAGAACTTGATGGTACTTCATAGCTGATAAACAACATAGCACTTGCCAACAAAGAGGAGAAAATATCTTGCTGCTGAGCCAATAGGTGTGACAGGATCTCCTTCTTTGGATGAAGTTGGTTCGTTAAAGCCTAAATGTAATATTAACACACACCTCTATCCAAAAATTACCCACTTCCAAGGTACAACAACCTCCCACAGAGCATAGGCCCAGTATTTTATTGACTATACCTTTAAGAGCAAGGAGAATTTTACACTAATCAGTAACAAAAGTTTGTACTACTAGAGTCACTCAAGCTCCATCTAAACATAAGAAATAGCATAGAAGTAAGTTAAGAATGAGGAAAAGCCAGGGAAGACTCCACTGTAACTACTGGGATCAGTGACTGGCTGAACCTGTCTTCTCCCTCATAGGGGTGCCTGTTGGGTAAAAGCCATAACCTGTGGGTTCTGAATACTTTTATTTGGGTTTAGAGCATGTCTATTTTTACTCTGAATGTGTTCTTGCAGTCAGATGCTATCACCAGAAATACTTGAACCTTAACCTGTCACAATTTTCTATGAATAAGCAGTGTTATTCCCTAAATTGTTAGTGTAAATCCTTTACGAGCACTGGTGGTCACTGGCAGTGGGTAACATACTCGAATAAAGTGGAAGACCCTCTGAGGGGTCATAAGGTGGGAAGACCCATTGAGAGGTTTCTCTTATGCAATTGGAATGTGTCCCTGAATAAATCAGTTGAACTGCCCTCCAATCCAGTGGGGCTGTTCAAGGAATTGTCCCCATATTGGGACACTGAAAGACTGGCTGGGCACAAGGGTCTTGGCATTCCTGGGATGCTGACAGTTGAATCAAACACACAAGAGTGTCCTCCAACTAAGTTTGTTAATAGGATTTTATGACTGATTTCTAGGGCTTTAATTAGTATTAAAAGTTTATGCAACATTTAGCTAAACTTTGAGAGACTACTTTACACATCTATGTGTAATTTCCATAGTGTGAAAGAATAAGGAGAAACAAAGGGAAGAAAATGACACCACTCAGGTTGAGAGGAAATGAGGTGCAAACCTAGGAATAAAGCACTGGATTCATGATTTTCATTCCCCAGTTGTATTTATCAGACCCTTTTCTCCCACACTGAGAGCCTCAGAGGTGTTATACTAGATGAAGAGGGAATACAGTTTTTGAAATGGTAATCAGTACTGCCAAGACATGACACCATCCTGGAGATAAAAAGAATCAGAAATACTGCTTAGCAAAATACCCACTATATCCCTACTGGTCCTGCAGCTGAGCCAGCTTTATATAGTCTCAAAAAGCTACCAGGATTTTATCAGGTAACAAGCAGGGGCTTTTTATTGAAACTTCCCTAGTTCTACAAGGCTACTTCTTCTGTTTTTTTTCATGTCACTGTTCATCGTTTTTTTCCTCTTATCTTCTGTGCATTTCTTCAGTCAGCTAACCTCTTTTCCACCATTCACAAGTTTTGAAAACCAATTTTTCTTAGTGTCATATCAAGGAGTTCTAGGAAGCAATAACTAAAAACAATATTAGCTTTTAGAACACTTTTTGCAGAACTTGCTGTAATTTGGCTGGACTGTATGCTTTAGGGTTGCTTATAGTGATCCACCAAAGTGGATGTTGCAGACACCTTGATTCCTAGCTTCCCACTTCTCGTGTATTTTCACACCTGGGACCTGTTTCTAAGATCTGTGTGAGAGCCCACACATCTGAACACATTAACATCTTTTCTTAGCTGTAGCTTTTGGTGTACAGAAAGGCATTGCATCCATTTAATTATGTGAAGCATCATAGTCAGGCTATGGGTGGATAATATGAATATCCTCAGCATATTTTTTCTACAAGATACTTTATTATAAGTATGTTCTTTTATTGACAGTAACAAGTTCTTACAACTGTTCTGGAACGCAGTTCAACTTCTTTCTATTGTTTTTTTCAGAATTTAAGACTGTCAAGTGCTGAATTATAGTATTTCATATATTCAGATATAGGGACAAATGAAACTTCCCCCTCCTGTGAATTCAGATTAATTTACAATACTTTGTAGAACACTGGTGCTTTAATTAGATTTTGGGATATGTCAGTTAACATAATATTATTTTTAATTAAACAGATGTTATTTCAATACTGTTTCCCATTTTCCTGTCTAACATATGCTTTCTAGTATGAGATTTAACATTTGCTCACAAGACGTATGCAGTTCATCCTGAAAGTACTCATGTGTTGTTTTTAATGTGTTCTTGGAAGACTGACTACAACTTAGTAACTTGTCAAAGATTAATCCATAAATTGACATCATCTATTGGCTGCTCAAACCGGTGTAATCCTATACCTTCTTATGTCTCCGTGATTTAAAAGTTACTTAATTTTTATCAAAAATGGAGCTTGCCTTCCTGAGGATTTCTTGTGCCACACATACTTTCCATTTTCCTAAACAGACCTGCCTGAACTTTAAGGATGCCTGATTAACTCTGAACTCCATGACATATAATATTTGAAGCAAGATTCTGTAAGTTATTTTATTGGTCCCCTTCTGGGCCCAATTCTGGGATCATTTTCATTTACTCTCCCACTTCTGAGATGGTTGTACTCCCTTCTGGTACACTTTAAGAAGTATATCTGCTGTTATATTACCAATAAGTTTGGTTCACTAGTGATAAATTTGTAACCTGTGATATGTATTTTATAGCTACTATTATTAGGTTTTGTTATTGTAGATTGTTGGCTATAACTGCCTGTTGCTATACTATTAATCACAGCTACTAATGACTGCTGATAATAATTTGTAATAGCTTGATATATAAATGCACTTTATTAATCATAGGTATAATTACTAATGATTTTTGTGACAACCACGTGAAAAATTTATATGATAAAGCCCCTGGGTCCTTTTTTATTATGGAATCTTACTGACCCTTTCTCTCAAACTCTATACAGCCTCAGGCCAGGCAACCCTTTAGGTCATGACAAGGCCAGATTAACATCTACAAGACAATTTAATTAATCCTTGAAAATGCAGTGCTGATTGACACACCTGAATGACTTCTGGATAATTCTGAATTTTTTTTCAGAAGCCTGTTCATCTGCAAATATTAATTCATGGAAAATATAAACACATCAGCACAAAAATAAAATGGGGCAAAAAGTTTTGTTGATTCTTAAAAAGATTTTGCAGTGTATTTTCTCCTTCAAATTCTTCTAAAATTTAAAAAAAAGAATGGAAAGAAAAAAAACACAGGTAAAGAAATTGTTCTTATCCTCCTCAATCATGTAAATGGGATTCTGAAAGTTACTTATATCTTAGGAAGAGAGGAAATGAAAAAAAGGAAGGTAAAGTCTAATTTAATTTCAGTATTTCCTGCTTGTCTTTCTCAGAAGTATCCAAACCAAAATTCTCCACTTCTTTCCATTTCTCTCCTCAAATGTTTGTTACAAATATAAAAGCTCTGGAAGGGTCAGATACAAACTGTTAACAGGTCTATGTTCTTATTTCCACTACCAGTGTTATGAAAAGCTTTAAATTTGGTTCAAATGAGGATAAGACAATCCCTACTTTAGAATTTGTTCTATGTATTAAAATATGATTGTTCCTAAAAACATACAATCCAGAATACTAATTACTCTTGCATATGTGAGTTAAAGGAGTTCTAAAGGGTATGAAATTAGTTTATCCCATGAACCTGAACAGTTATTGTAACGTGTTTGCATAATAACTGGTTATTAACAGAAAATAGTTTGGTTTGGTTGTTGTTGTTTGGTTTTGTTTGGTTTTTAATGAGGAATATATTGCATTGAAGAATATTTGATTACACATAATATTAGAAAAAGTTATCATAATTGCCATCATAATACTTAAGCTACATCGTCTGGTACACAAGAGGAATATTCAAATACAAATGTATTGTATCAACCTATATTCTTTTTATAGTATTACTTATTCAGTCAAATCTATTTGAATGCCTTATTTACTAATCAGAAAATTCTGACTAAAACTCTAAAATGAAAGACTCTGAAGTTTATTGAATCTGAAATTATTTAGTTGTTTTTTTAGTGAAGCAAATAACTGCAATATATGTAACAAATCAAATAAACTTATGCATATTTGCATAATGCAAACTAGAAAGTTTAAATTGTAGTTAAGTATGCATACAATAAGATATTTTTTATCATCATTTTGATAAGGTGATAAAGTTCAGAGTAATTGTGTGAAACCATGGAGAAGTTATAGAGAATTGGTTTTGCTTTCCACAATCTGCCACAGTAAAAACATATTTTCTTATGAACAGGAAAATGTTCATACAGAATTTAGGTTCAGCTGGGTCCTGAACAAACAAAATAATTTTGTGATAAAATAATAAAATTCTGGAGATTTATACATGGATGAAAGTATCCACATTCTTATGGATATTTAACAGGTTCTCCAGAAAACTATGACAGTCTTTTGTCATTTTCCCTTCCGTCTTTTCCATGTTCTCCCAACTTCCATTCCAAAGCATAGAGTGCCTTTTCCTCCTCTCTCTGCTAAGTACTTGTTTCAAGATCATGCAGGAAAAAATTCGTATTGCTGAACATACCTGTTTACCACTAGTTTAGATATCTTAGACTATCAGCAACCATGGCTTTATTAGCAAGTGAAGAGATGTCAAGTACTCTGCCATGTCAGATCAGTCAAGGATTACTGGATCACAAAAATGGTTAATTATAGTAAAATTCTAACCCCATTTCCAGAAAATGCAAAGGCCTAATAAAGTCTAGCATTTTAAAATCTTGCTGTTATTTTCGCAGTTTAATTGTATGTTATATTACAAAATTTTTTCTGTCTTTATATTTTAGTATAAACAGCTAAGATACTGCTGGTTAGTTTGGGGGCTTTTTTGTTTGTTTTGTTTTCTTTCTTTTTTTTTTTTTTCAATTAACTCCCTTATTTATATAATTCTCCTCATAATTTTGTTATTTCACTGTGAAAATAATGTCTCTTAAATATTAAATCAAACTAAAGCTTTTCAAAAGCCTTGCTGATTTACTAAGCATGATAAACTTTTAAAAGCTTTCTCATGGCTAAGAGAGTATTAGCTTTTTAGAGAGTCTCAGCATCTGAGGGATTTAAATATTTCTGAGGTTTCAGATTTTCAGATTTAAAAGGCAAGGGAAGAAGTTTCACTTTTAACTGTTGTGCAACCCTCCAGGTAGCTTGCAAACTATTTCCTCTGTGAAGGGTAGAGAGGATATTTATCTGTTACAAAACTGAGCTTTAAGGTATACCGTTATTTTTCTTTGTTTCTGAACAAAACTCTCAACTGTCATAATAATACATTGTATGAACCATTGCATGAATTGCAACAAAAAAAAGGGATGTTGTCCACAACTTGCTCAGTACTTCTCATAGTAAGGAATAAATCCTCTCAATAGTAGTCTTATTACGGAGCTTGTTTAGGGATTTGCAAATTTTATTTGACATCTAGAAAGGTATTCAGACTGTTCATACTTTAAAAATCCTCAAGAAAAAAATAATATAATAAGAAACTTATCTTTAGACTATGTATTGATTGTTTCTTTAAGCTGAAAATTAAATCTCGGCAGGAGGTAGACGTTTGTTATGTAGCCCCACACTGAGGAAGTGTAGTAAATGTTTCAAAAATGTTTCAAAGAGTTCAAAGCACTGAAGGGCAATAGAATAAAAAATTAAAATGCATATAGGATAACCTATTTTATTGCAAGTTGTCTATGGTATCATAATTGAAAATACTATTTTATGCTATTAAAACACAAAAAATTGTAATTTTTCCCAGCAAACTTTAATACACAGCACATTTCAAAGATAAATCCCAAAGGGCTCATCTGTTGTGATCTCACTCAGCTTTTTTCAGCTAAAGGTTTTACCAAATAGACAAATTTGTTTGTTTGTTTGTTTTAATTTAGTTAATTAGAACCATAAATAGAATTCCATACAACCTTTCATTCACAGTGAATGGAGTATAATATAGACACATGAATACACTACTTTCAGCAGAGGATCCTTCAAATTCAAAGGTACAAACACATGACCAACTTGCTTGAGCCAGTTTAATTCTACATAAATTCAGTAATTTTAATTCCCAGACTGAGGTTCAATTGTACCTGTTTCATTGTACAAAGACAATGCTGAGGATATTTAGGATACAGCTTCTAGAGTACATATCTCAATCTGTCATGCAGGATTCATCATAGATAGTCAAAGTAATGTCAGATATCTTTTCTAATGTGGTGCATGGATTAAAAAATTTGGTCTTCATGCAGATGTTCCAGATGGCTAATTTCTTCTCATACACAATAAAGTACACTTCAAAGCTCTGTGCCCTTCATTTCTGTGGTGTGTTTTCTTCATCTCTCATTTGCATATCAGCACCCTCGTGCTGTGACATTACTAAAGACCTCTCTTACTGCAATTTGAAAGCCAAGGCACCTCTACATCCCTGTAAAAGTCAAGTTAAGAACTGCTGAGCTGCAAATACATTTTCCCCAGGTCCCATTTTCACAGTCAATACCAGGAAGGCATAGGCATCAATGCATATTTCCCCATTCTTGTCACCATTCTAGTGCTTTTATTATGCATTTCCATCTGCTCTACCATGCCACTACTCTGGACTTCTCTAAAGCTTATATATATTCTGTCATTGTTTCCATTTTGTTTCTTTCCCCTAATAGGCTAAATTAAAAATATTTTATGTATTTCTACACACAGTGCAACTCAAACGTTGTCTTAGGACATTTGCTTCCAAGATAAAAGACAAAAAACAATGACGGCAGCTGCAGACAACAATATGCAGATAGCAGAAAAGTTACTACTAAACAATGATCAGTCTTCACAGAGGTTTAGCTGATTGTTGTCCATATATAAAGAATTTAGCCACTAAGTTGTCCATATATAAAGAATTTAGCCACTAAGTACACCTTTAAACACTTAAAGTAATCTACCTCCTGGATTCTAATGCAACACAAATTTCACAAGCAGGTGATATCCATGTAGACCTTACCAGAATTTTTCTCTGTCACTGCAAAGGCAGACTAAAAAATTTCTCTTGTTCCTCCTTTACCAATATTATCCAGTCTTAAAGAAAAATAATACTGGAAAACTTATAAGAAGCATGAGGTTATTTAACATTCAGGAGAAATGGGGGGAAAAAACCAACCCACCAGAAAACCTCTGTAGAGTAAAACTTCTTTTGGAAATTTGAGAGCTTTTAAGTAGAAATCTCTTGGTCAGTACAACCGTTTGAGTTATGTATATTCCCACTTAACTTTCACTCACTGTTAACAAACTAAGAAGATTTTCTAGTACTTGGAAAGGCTCACCTCTTCTTAGATATGACTTAGTTTTTGTGAAACAGATGTTTTGTCTCATACAGTAAAATTACTCGTTTATATTCATAACTTACTTTTTTGAGTTCTTATGTGAATCAGTAAGAATTCAGGACTCCAGACTTATGCCTATTATTCATACCAGCTTATCAGAAAATCATTGCAACCTATTTAGGCTGTGCTTACAAAGGGCTTCTTGGGGATCAACGTCAGCTGCATGTAACAGGTGATCTTAGCACTTCAATAAACAATCAGCAATCCTCCTCATCCGGTCAGTTTTCATTACAAGAGTTTTGGAAGTATGTGTACCTATGAACAATCAATGAACTTGCTTTTCCCTTGCTAGACAGGTAAAGTAGCAGAATTCAGCATGTCCAGGCTTCTGCCTTAACAGTAAATATGTTTATGGATAGTCCCCCAAACTACTTTGCAATTAAATGAAAACATATGATTTCCTGAAATCCAGTAGGATCATTAACTGATGGAACACTGTTTTTCTCTTGTTCGTGTAAAATTCTGAGCTAGATAACATCAAGAGTTACCTACATATGTAATCAAATAATCTGTGAAAAAGAACATCAGCTCCTGTCAATGTTCTTGAACAATGGAACCAGTCCTTACTGAAACAAGGCAGTATTTAGGTGATCACTTTGAAATATATGGTTTAAAAGTACACATATAACAAAAAGAACAATCCAACCTTGATTTCTCGGTGAAAATCTGGTACTGTGAAAACCTCGATAGAATCATACTTGCATTATTTGAGCTTCATTTTGGGAAGGGTTATGTATCATAAACCTTTAGGTAGTTGCAATTTCCTAGCACCCTTCAAAAGCTTGTTCTATGTATGAAAAGTACTGCAGTCGTGAATATTAACCAATAATTGATGTGAATGTGTTTTCAAGAGTAATAAAGGATACTCTGACAGAATAAAATAAGTCATGGAAGAGTTTCTCCAAAGTCAACAACATTTTTTATTTGTAGTATCAAAGTTTGTCTGTGTTTCATTGAACAGCACATAACATCCTTGCTCTTTACATCCTGACAAAAGTTTTGAGGGCAGCACCTGAAAGAGTGTCCTAGTTGCATTCTGATTCTAAGTCACTACAAAGTGTTTGATATTGGATACTGGTAATTTTACAGATTTCTGTAACTGCAGCTGCTTGTACAATATCTGCTGATGGAATGTTCTACACTACTGGAAGACAGATCTGCACTTCTTCAAATTACTTGTGGGTTTTGTTGTTCTAGTTTGGTAGCTGTTACAGTAACCAAATGAGCAAAAATGCAGTGCAAATATAACTTGCATGATTGTTGCAAAAGTCTGGATTCTAGATTGCTTTTTTCAGCTAGTACTAATTGACTTTGCTCAGACTTTTGTCTTACAGAGGTGTCTCTAAAATTCTCAGAATAATCGAGAGTTCTCTCTAGTGTGGTCTTATGGTGCTGAATAGATTTTTATATATACCTATATAAATTTAAATCTCAAAGCAAATTAATTTATTCTGAGCAATCAAATTTCATAGCAAATGCATTTACTCTCCCTGCTGTTTTTCCAAGCTAGGTATCAGATATAAACGTGTATGACAGACAATGAACAACATACTGATGCTTTAAATACTGCCACAGGAACAAAACCTTCAGGGAAACCATCAGTGAGTTTGTCAAAGAGTTGGTTTTGTTGCCAAGATACCTACTGCAGCTTCACTATTACGGGGAATTATACTGTCAAAGCAGGGGAAAGCTCACATTTTTTGAGATGTCAAGCAAAACACTTTTCCACCAGACAGTTTATGCTTGAATAAAAATACAGTAAATAAAACTCCTCACTGACTTCTACTTGTTCTATATGCATAGTTAATGCTAAAGCCTGTTTACAGGAATTGTGAGAAGGACTATTTTTTATTCTTTTTCTCCCTCGCTGGGAATATTTTTCTCAAAGAAATACTTACTTAAAACATTCTTAAAAGATGCTGTTCTAAATTTCTGTGAAAATCTCGGAGCAAGTATACTGGCCAGTTCACAGTTTTCCTCAGGCTCAAGGACCACTAAAATTTCAATCCGCTTCTTATGAGTTTTGTATTTTGAAGATCTATTAAACATTTTCTAATAACAGTCTCTCTTCCCGTTTCAGTTTTTGAGGAGCTCCATAAAGATGGTCTTAACAAAGGCACTGTTTGCAATTTAATATCAACAGTACTTTTTTTTTTTTTTTGTCTTGCCTGAAAAACAGCGAAAGAAAGTATAGAAGCAGCCTGACAGTTTGGCAAGCTTTGTTGGAATTGTTTATAGACTAAACTTTGACAGAATTAATATACTAGTACCTTTGTGTGCCTAACAACTTAGTATCTAGGAGATGAACTCACTTCGCTTTCCAAATAAACTTTGTAAAATCAGCGTTGTTACTGTTTCTCATCAATAGTTTTGCAACTGGCCTTCAGGAAGAATTTGCTCTTCAGTTAGTTTGTTGGTTTTTTTTAAGTCAGCTTAAAATGCACATAAGCACTCTAATTTCCATCACCACAGATCTTCTGAAACCCTGAAAGGTCATTGTTTCCGCAATGGTTGCCTTTAAGACTAGAAAATTTTAAAATTGATTTGTTTTGGTGGAGTTCATAACTACGTAATACAATGCATTATAAGCTACTCAACTTGATGTTACAGCTTTCTTGAATTAAACAAACAGAAAGTATTTGAAGGGTGTTGGATTTCAACAAAAATGTGAAATCTTTTCAGTGGTATTGAATTTTACTGCATGATGACATTCTCAACAATTAAAAACATTTTAACATAGTTTTCAACATAATCAAAACTCTTCAAGGATGTTTCAAAATGTTTGTGTGTGTGTGTGTGTGTGTGTGTTAAGAGATTTGGCATACAGCTGCCATGTGTTAAAAAGTTCACTTTGCTCAGTGAGTTGACTTCTCTTTGTAAGCTCCTCAGCTCACCACACCAGCAGGGAGGCTGGGGATGCACAAATATCTGGGAGGAGACACAGCCAGGACAGCTGACCCCAACTAACCGAGGGAATATTCCACACCACATGGCGTAATGCTCAGCATATAAAGAGAAGGGAAGAAGGGGAGGGTGGGGGACACACACATGTTTGGACTGATGCCATCAGCTTATTGAATAAATACTCTCAAAAGATTTCCTTTTCAGAAACTAAAACCCCAACAGAAATTTAAGGGCATCAGACTAAGTAGTTTCTTCATGTTCATCTCCTCAAAGGAAACTAAAGGCTTTTAAAGCTGATGGTATTGTGTGCAGATAGGAAGTGTCTATTAGAATGCAAACAAATCTATTTGACTTTTTAAACAATCAAAACTTAAAGAATAAGTATGAAGCTGAGTGGAATGAGGATGAATTTATAAACAAGTTTTCCTACTGTCCTTCAAAAGAAGGTTGTTGCTGCCAGGCAGTTCAGCAGTTTTCTGCTTTTCAGTAAGTTCTGCGTGGTTCCACATGGTCCCTGAAGTTTATTTGGGAGTGCTTTCAGTCCAGGCTGCTTCCCGTTGTAGGACCAATGAATGAGTAGTGGAAAAGGACTCGTAGGATATCGGCAAGGGTAATGTGCATATGAGGCTCATAGGGAGCAACCGAGACAGCAACTCTGCTGCTGCAGAGAAAGCTGAACATAGCACAGAAGGGACTTGACAGCTGCCTTTGGTCTACCTAGATCTGTTGGCTAGATCAGTCGAGTAAATCAACCAGTTCTATCAGCCGAGGCAATCAAGAAACTGTGCTACTGCATTTCTCCTAGTTAATCAGAAAAATGAAAACGTCTTCCTGAGCCAGCCAGAACAGCACGGGAAGAAGTGTGTATATGTGACCAATCCGAGCAGAGAGTATGAGAACTAAACATCCAACAACGGGAACTTAGAGCAGAGCAATGGGCTACCTTCCTGGCATGTGGGAACATCCAGTGCTCTGACAATGGCCGTATTATACAGAACATCAAGCTTGTACAATAATTCAACTAGATATGGCCATTGCTGCACTCAGCTAAGTATGGGGTGAGGCATTGCTGCATTTCTCAGCTAAATCAAAATGTCATGAAGCTTCAAATAGTAAATGTTATGTTATGCATCAAAGACTCCACATGTAGAACACCTGCAAGAACCTTGTCAGAGTGTACTGGACTGGCATATGTTGTCACCCCGCTCTTCTCCACAGCTTTTCTCTGTCTTTTCCTCTGCTTAAATTATAGACTTTTAGCACATAGTGCTCCTCTCAATCAGTGACTTCTTTTTAACATAAAAAACCAACAAAAAAAAGATATACAGGCTGCTTTGTCTGAGATAACTCCTTTGAGACCATGTTTTTTTCTTTTTTTTTTTTTTTTTTAATTTTAGTATGATTTAATTAGTCTATCTGAAGTTTGTTAAGGTATATCCAATATAGATTCCAGTCACTTCTAATTTCCATAAACTTCAGAAGAATAGTGTCAACTTATACAGAAGCTTTGAGTACAACTGATTGCAAGGCTGAAAATTGAAATTTAACAATTCTCATCTATTATGCTCTTTGCAAGAAATCAAATAATTAATATTAAGGCTATGATGTCTATTTTTCAGTAACAACAAGAACTGAACCTTCTGTTCATCAAGAAAATGATAAATATATGAAATTATATCAGCAGAATTACATATATTTTGAAATTATAAATAAAGGTAATAATTTATTATATGAAACAAGCTTATTAGGGGGAGTGGTGGGAAAAGTGATAAAAAAGCTGTCTCATTTAAGCCTATCACACAAAATGTGACTAAAATGCCGTCTTGCCATGCTGATATAAGAAGACAAGTGACCTATTTCACAGCAATTGAGCTCCCCTTACGTCTTGCCAAGAAAGAGGATGGAATTCATTTCACTTAACTTTATCTATACAGAAGTTGAATATCCCACTTAAACTAAACATATAGGTTGCTTTTATAATTAGTAGTAACAGTCACATACGCAAATATCAGGTAAAATTCAATTTTAAAGAATACATTCAAACAAAAAAAATGTTGGAAAAGAAAACAAAAAGCCAATAAACTAGTCATTTTAATACTCTGTCCTTGAGTCATATAGTGAAAACTGGAGTAAATGTGAAATATTCCTGTGTATAATATGGAAAAATTTCTTTCTGACTTCAATAAGAGAAGAGCTTACTGCTGGAGGTGAACAGGAGGAAGAAGAGGATTTTAAAAGGTGGAAAGAAACAACTTCTGGCGATGTGGGCCAGACAGTATAAGATAAATAGCCTGTCTCTGTTAGATTGTAAGCTTTCTCTCATTGGAGAAAGCAGACGGCTTCTGATTGGACAGTGTCTGGTCAAGGCATCTGGCCTTTCCAATTAGGTACTTAAAAGTTATCTGAAGATTCATGTATCCCCCCTTTTTGTATCTGTCAATCCCTAGTCCTGACCAATGCCCTGTCCAAGTTTTTGCAGACCTTTCCTCTTTTCCAGAATCTTCCTTATCTGCCCTATAAAAACCTTCCATTTTGGCAAATAAAGTTAGATCAGCCCCTATTAAGAACAGCCACAGCTGCTATTCTGTGCAACTTGCCTCTTGTCCTTTGTTATGAGCTCAGCCGGTACTTAATATCTGGGTGAGACAAACTCTGACCCTACTGGGCACAGTAAGAGGAACTGCAGCTCAGCTGTGAGAATCCCACTGGTCTGGGAAGGATCCTTACCCCCAAACCGTGTCAGTTTACCCCTTGAAATGTAAATATTAATAATCCTTGTAATACTTCTTCTTCACTGTGCAGCTGTGCTAATTTGCATACATGACCCAGAATCCAAAAATCTGAGGAAATGAGTAGGCCACCAAAATACCTTATAGAGCTCATGAGTAAAGAGAGCAAAGAGAAAAGCAAGCCAATTATCAATAACAAAAGATAGTATTTTGAAATACTTTAACACTACAGATGAAAATCACGTCTTAAAGTTTGCTGTCCCTCAACGGCAACATGGGATAGCAGTCTGAAGGAACAACAACAAACTTCTTATGATGAACAAATTATTTGTTAGGTACAAAGCTCCGTACATTGTTTAATTTCAGGATTGAATTACAATTGAGATATAATCACTCTATTTGTCTATTATGCATCCTAAATAACTTTTCAGACCTTTGGTCTGAAGTAGTTGAGTAAGTTAAAGTAGTAGAACTTGAAGAGAAAAAAGGTTTAATGAAATCAGTGGTCAATATACAAGAGTTACAAATAAAAGCTAGTGAAAAAAAGCTAGGGTTTTTTCCTGTAAAAATGAGTAAGTCACAGCATGTATTGCTATTCAATTATAAAAGATATTTGAGGAAAATATATATATTACATAACAAAAGGGAATGGAGACTGAATACAGAAGAAAGAAATAAGGAGTATGTGACTAAATTTCTAGTGGAAATCAAGTTTTATCACTGTCATTATTCAGGTTTTACCAATTCCATCATCTAAGAAAGAGTAACCTTTCATGATAATAAGATAAGAGCATCTCTGTGCATATGAGGTCTTCTTCTTTCTTCCCTGAGGCAAACTATATTTGCCTTTTCTTATATGCATGTCTGATATATAATATTTTTAAGTTTCCTGTTCTTTCTCAGATAAGGGGAAAAAACTCCCCAAATTACCTTAATTTCTTTCTCTAATCTTGCTTATTTACTTAGCAGAAAGTAATATTACTATCACTAAGAAATAGATGTATTTTTTCTTTTGTAATTTTAGTTTTGTTGACATTCCAGGTTGCATATTCTTCTTTGTACAAGACAACAGTAAGACATATTCAGAAATACTCTTGTTTACCCCTTGCCACTGTGAGGGAAGGAAAATTAAACAACATGACACTGTTAGGTTTGATTTATGAAGTGGGACAAGTGGGAGATGTTCTGTATCAGCAAAAAGTTATGAGCACATGCTCATAGTTCAAGGAAAGTGCTACAGCTAAAGATCAGTGATAGTTTGAGGAATTCACACTATAGTTCTAGAAACTATTTCATGTTTCCGAACTGATGTCAAGATTAACACAGATTTTCTCACTCAGTGTTGCATTAGGCCTTAGACCCACCCACATTGCTTCGATGAAGTTCATTTGTCCATTATTTTAGTCATAGTTTTGGTATAGCTTTTGCAGAAATGCCAGCAAACAAAGCTATGTTTGCTTTTAGATTCTGCAGAAAGCATGTCAATTTTATATTTTAATCATGAATACATTGACATCTTGAGGCAAGCTAATGCAGGTTATCTGTACACGATTATAGTAGGACTTAAATATGTCAAGGAATAGAAGTTTATAGAGGTTTATTCAGACTATACTGTCACTTAGAGAATAGCTATAGAAATGTGCTTTGGAAGAATGATGTGTTTTGCTTCTGCTTCTACTATATTGCAGTTCAGATACCTCAGATTGATACCAACACCAGCAATTGTTAAAAAGGAAAAAAAAAATAAAACTACAAGTGTTCCTTGAACAACTTTTTAGTTCTCTATAGTTGAGTTTTTTTTAAAAATGTTTGTCCATAAGGATGGAAACAATGAACCAAGAAAAAACACTCAGTAGTAATTCCCCCAGAATAGTTGTCTATTTGATCAGAATGAGTACGTCATTGAGACAACATCTAAATTGAGTAGATTTTTAACAAGGGAATTAAAAGAAAAAAAAAAAACCAAAACCAAACAAACCAAAAAAAAATTAACAAAAAGAAAACCACACAAAAACCACTGACACATTACTTGATTACTAGGGACATAAGGAATGATACTCAGCTCACTTAAAAACAGACATCTATATCTGATCTAGCCTCTCTAGGCAGGATTTAATCACTTTAATATATATATTTAATGTAATTTTTAATTCTCTGTAGTATTTCCCCTGTGTTCTGTCATGACTTCAGCTCATCTCATCTTTCAGAGCCTTACCTGTCATCCTCATGAAGAAGACATTTCAGGTGCCCCAAACTCCAAAGCTTAAGTAACATCTAAGCACATTTTCATTTTTGACAGGTGCCAGAATGTCATCTACATTTTTGAGAGATAATTGTTTTTGAACTATTGTAGATATCTGCCTGAGCAGGATGACATTACAAAGGCCATTCCTTGACCAATAGAGCTGTAGTTTTTAATTTCCTTTCATAAGCATACCTGAAAAAGCAATCTAGAACTCAATTCTGCAAGCTCCAAAGTAAAAACTACACCTCTCTTCAAAATAATTTCATGCCAATTTAGTTTTAGCAACAATATTAGAAGGATATATCTTACATATGGTGAAAGCTAAGAAGAAACAATTGTATTCTAAAGCCTTCTTGCAGAAATATATTATTATTTCACTCTGCTAAGGAACCCAAAGTTTTGAAAGTCTGTTTTTCAGTCTGTTAAAGTCTTTATTTTGACATTGTTATGAAAAATACTTTTGGAGTGTTTCAAAAAGCCAGGTAAAGTCATTACAAGAGTTATATTAATCAAGTAACACTAAATTAGGTTATATTTTTTCTATCAGTGAAAAAAAACGGTTTTAAAAGTAGATGTTACCCCTTGTTTAACTGCCTCTTTATTTTAGCAGTTGGATGGAAGTTAGGAAATTACCACTAGGGGCACTTTTAAAGGTATTATTCTTACATTTCTCCTGGGTTTATGTTCCTTTTTCTGTTTCTCTTAGATCTGGCTTTCTGCTTGGCTGAGACTGTAGAATCTCACATTTCAACATTTGCACCCTGGAAATGAAGATTGTCCTCTAAATCCTTGGGAAATAAATACATTAATAAGAATTTAGCATGAGTGAATAAGGAAATAAGAAGATCATTCCACCGGCAAACAATACAAGAGAGTTGTTATCTGTAACTGCTATTTCAGATTATATCTGGAAGTTGTCTCATAATTTCCTTAAAGCTACATGACATTATTATCTTCCTTCACATTTCAGAGCAGTTGAATCTCTTTGGTATGAATACTGTCCGTGGAAATGTCCAAACTTCACTCTGTAACTTTATGAGTTCTCTGCTTATTATTTCTTTAATTAAGAAGACAGTTCAAAAATATTCTTAAATTACTTACAAAATCTTCTCAAAATTTCCCATCTTCCTTCCATATATTTTTCTGAATAATGACATAAATTAAATAAAAATATTCCTAATTTAAACCAAATAACGTGAGAGAGAAATAGCATCTTAAATTTTAAAATTCCAAAGGTTCTCAGACACGTGAAAGAGAAAGCAAGTCATATATACTGGTAAGCAAATAATATTGTTTTCTCTCATATTACTACAAAAACTCAGGAAGAAAAATCTTGGTCCACATGAAAACATTTATAAAACAAGAATAATATCATCTTTTACCTTAGGTAAAAAGCTAAAAGATAAGCTAGTTTTTCCCATCAGTGATGGTAATGCATCAGATTTTATGAATTTGTTTTCAGAATTCACATTATAAATGAATTTGCAGTATGGCAATGAAGTTTTTAAACTTTAGGGTGTTCTTTTTAAGGAAGTCCAGTGTTAAAATATGACAAGTGTGCTTGAATGAAAAGTGGTAAGAGATAAGACCTAACTGACAGCTGTACAATAGCTTTTATTTCCAGGTCCTGGTGAGTACATTGTTCATTTTCACAGCTTCCTGGCTATCTGAGTTTAAAAAAAAATGCATAATCCACTTAGTCTAAGGTTGGCATAGATGGCCTTTGTCCATTATTCTTATTTTCTGATTTTTTACCTGAAAATCAGTGATGATATATTTAATATTTTTTTAATATCATTATTATATATTTAAAAGGAAAATGGTAATAGATTCTTCCCAGTTCAGGGCAATGAAGATTACTAGAGGGATGGAACAACCCTCCTATGAGGAAATGCTGAGAGAGTTTGTGCTGTCCAGCTTAGAGAAGAGAAGGCTCCTGGGTGACCTAATTGATATCTTCCAGTACCTGGGGGCCCACAAGAAAGAAGGAAATGGAATTTTTAGGAGGGCATGTAGAAATAGGACAAGGGATAATGGCTTTAAACTGGAAGGTTCAGGTTAGATATTGGGAAGAAATTCTTTCCTGTGAAGGGGGTGAGACACCAGAACAAGTTGCCCAAAGAAGTTCTTAACACCCCTTCATTGGAAGTGTTCAAGGTCAGGTTGAATGCAGCTTTGAGGAACTCGGTCTAGTGGAAGGTGTCCATATCTGTGGAGAGGGTGGTTGGAACTAGGTGATCTTTTAGTTTCCTGCCAATCCAAACTATAATAGGATTCTATGATTCAACTTTGTACACGGGTAATATGATTTTTTTTTTTTTTTTGGCACATGGATAATATGTGAATTTTCTTTTTTTTTTCTTTTTTTTTTCTTTATTTTTCTTTCTTTCTTGTCAGTCAATAGCTGAAGGTTTTGTTTTCTTTTTTTATGTCACTTTTTTTATTCATTCAAATAAATCTGAGAAGCATGTATTAGTAATGACAAAGTGAACTCAGATGCCAGGAATGCTTTACTACCTACCTCTCCTCAGTTTTTACCTTTATCTTTAAAAAGATATTGCTTTAGGAGTAGTTTTTCCTAATAAGTAAATATATTTTGAGAGATTTATTGCTTTCCTCCACTCCTTAACAGAGTTTTCTTATTCCTGCTTAGCACTTGTTCTTTAACAGAAAAGTAACTACTCCTTGGTGCTTCAGATTCTATTACTGAGAGAGACAGAGATAGGAGGAGACACAGAGAACACCATCTCAGTTCCCTAAGCCATCTATTGCTTTTCCAGTCCTTTCAGGAAATGTGTATTGGCCAAAAACATTCATGCCTGTAGTTCCATGTTTGTTAGTGCTATACTTGCACAATGTAAAAGACAATATAGCATACAACATACCCAAACCCAGAAACAACTGTGTGAGAATGCCTTTCCTTAGCATTTGTCAATTATTGTGAAAGCTAATGAGATGCTTATCTTCATTTTAAATGGATATATTAACTATCCGTTTCTTTTTTTTAGTGCTTTGTCCCTGACCAAGATTTGATTGATTAATTTCTCACCAATCTCAGTCTATTGTAGATTGCATTCTGCTTAAAATATAAATTACAGCTCTATCTATCGTGATCTATGAAGTCAAGAAATTTTTAGATTTATTAATAAGCTGAACTAGACTGTTATCCTTGTTATCCTTTGTATTGTTAAGAGTAAGAAGGGAGAATTTCATGCTAAATATACCATTACTACATTTCTACTGTTACCAATTTCTGTTTGGTCAGTGTTTTTTCTCTGCAAAAACTTTTCTATTTATTTTTTGTGATATGTTTGGCAAAAGCTCTGCTTGATTTGACTTTTTCAGTTAATTTTACTCAAGTAGGAGAGATACTGTCTGTTACCTATCTCAAAAAAGGAACAGTTCAAATAAGGGCAGTGATGTTTCATTGCCCAAATTTGATTTGGTGGTGGCACCAGACTTGAAGAGAACTGTTGAGAGGATTAGATTTGCAGGTGTTTAAGCCATTTGACTATTAAATGGAAAAGGTTAGCCACTTGTAGAAAAGAAGAAATGGAGCAGCTGCCCAGTTCCCCAGTGTTCGTGGGGGAAAAAACCTCTTAATATACCACTTTATGTGCTTTTTCTAGGCAGAACTTTCCTCTTGCTCTCTCTTTTGGAATAAACATCTACTAACAGAATAAGAGGTTTTTATATATTATCTGTGGAATTTGTTAGCATAATTACAGAATCTTCCTTCTTCTGAAGTGAAGTACTTGCTACTCAAGATATCTGACCTATTACAACATTGGTTTGATGGAATTAGGATCCTAATTATGTTCTTTTTTAGCTATTGTGGAACAAAGAAATTTTGACAAACTGTGATAGCAAGTGTCCTAAGTACAATGTGTATCAATGTAGCATTGAAGTATTATAACAGGAAAAGCAGACAGCTTGATCACATCAATCTCAATCATATATCTCAATTCATAATATCCCAGACAGTGATAGAGTCATGCCACAAAAATAGAAGATTAATTCTACCACACAACCTTCACATGTTTTATTTTTAATTAATCTTAATAGATACTAATCTGACATTTACTACAGTAGACATTAAAGGAAAAAGTGAAGAAAAAAATAAAATAAAACATTTCTGCTTTGAATATGATAAACCTAATTTAAAAAGAAACTTGGAGACTTTTTCGCTTTGTTTTTTGTCTGTGTGTACCTCAAGGAAAAAATATTGCCTTTCCCAGCAAAAGGCATCAAATTCAGTAGAAAGTCAAAGGTAGCATGGTTCTCATAGCTGGAAAACATCATGGCTCATAAAGGATCTTCCTTCAGCACAGACTAAGTACATGCTCTCAAAACCTATTGTGTGGCAACTACAAGATTAAGGTAATTAAAACCAAGCAAAAGTCCTGAAAGAATTAGTTCTGAACTTTACTGTTGACATGAATTATAGGATCAGCAGCCAGTTTAATGAGTTTACTGCTACTTTTCTTTGAGGCAACAGCAGCATCCAGTGGCCAATTAGGTTCAGCCTACATATACTGCTTGTGGACTGTTGATGTAGAAGAGTGTTTTTAAGTATTCTCAGTTTTTATCCTATTGTGAAAGGATTTAAGGTGGCAATATCAGCAGTTTTGGTATGTCTCTGCATAAGTTCTTCATAGATTTTAACTTTTGCTTTCCTCTGTGGTATGTGCAACATTGATGCAGGTGAAAGAAGTCATTGAGGACAGCTTTGTGACTTTCAGCTTTACTTCATTAAGTGTCTGTTTATTGACACAAACTCGGGTAAGCAATTCAGACTACTGTTTGGTATACATAACCTGTGGGTTCTGCAGTCTGAATCCCATACATAGATGCTGTATCAAACGCAGCCTTAATCTATTGGAGAGCTGTCAGACAAACTTGAAATGTTATTTAGGGGTTATCAATACTGACTGTAGATAGAATCGCAATAGTCACCACAGAACATAAATTATGTTTGATGCTTTAGGTGTATTTCCAGGGTGGTGAATTCTTGGTTCCAAATACATAAAAGAAGCATAAAAATAACCTATTCTGCACAGAAAAAAAAAAAAAATTGAATGCTAACTATGCACAAGACACAGTATAGGATTAAAGAATTTAGCTTGTGTTCCACAATCTTGCATTATGAAGATTACTCCAGGAAAAGGGAAGTAGCTGAGAAATTATGTGATTGCTTTTCTTTATTTTAGTAGTATTTTATTTTCAGAATTTCCCCCCCAGCTTTATATATATATCACATCTAGGATGCATACCTTCTCAGCAAAATATGGAATATTTTTGGAGAGGTCTATGAAAAATTGTTTTCACATGTCAAAGACACAGCTTTTGCAGGGTGTGTTTAATTCATTGGAATAAGCACTGTTGCAATGACAGTGTTTTAGTTTTTTACGCTTAAAGAATATACTTCCACACACATATGGTGTGATTTTTAGTGCAAGAAACATAAAATATGAAATAAAAAACATACGATCTTTCAGTGAGAATATTGTGCATGGATTCTTGTCTACAGACTATAATAACCATAATTATTTGCATAGTCTTCAGTGAAAAAAATTAGTGATGGGCCATGGGAACTGAGAGTCCTGTGTACTCCTTCACTAGGCAGGCATGAAATATGACAACATTCAGAAAGGTCACTGTAGGCAAATCACTTCATTCCTCTGAAGTGGCAGTATATGTTCTGACATCAGCTATGGGCATGATGCTCTGTAGAACCAAGAGAAGATCTGAGATAAAAGCATTTTGGAATATGCTCACACAATAATAATATACAAATGTAGATACACACATGCTAGGATATTGAATTTATAATGAAAATTTATCTTGCCAATGATAACCATTGTCTCCTTTCTCTCCTTAAGAACTTTTCTGCCATACTTATTTCCCTTCATTGTTTGAATATCTTGGTTAAAGCCTAATGTAACAGTATTTAAATAGCTACAGAGTTTTTTGGAGTCTGTGATTAAGTGGTGCACTGCTGTGGTGCAATTCAGATTCATAGAGAGTAGGATAATGGGTAAGGACAATGGAAGACTGTTTTGAGGAACAACTAAATGGAGGACAAAAATTCAGGCTAAGTGTATTTGTTTTCAATTGGCAAATTAACTGTGGAAAAGTTGAGTTTAAAAAGTTTTTGGACTTCAAAAACACCCTTTAGGTATAAAGACATTAAATACCTTGGCCTTGTGTACTTTCTTTTCCTTCATTTTCATGCATCCAAGTTTGAGATTTTAATGGCTATTTTCATTTCTTAAAATATGAGGACTGGTTTGTTGCATGGAGACACAGGCCAGTCTGCCCACATTTAGTTTACATAAGCCAAATAGTAAGGACCAGGTGGATGGGCAAATTAACTAAAAACATTCTTACTGAAAGATCAAATACAAGGGTTTATCAAAACATTATGACTCTGTGTACTAATTAGTGATTGAAACGTTTGGGGGTTTTTCTCTTCACCTTTAACTTGCTCAAGCTTTGCCATTTCAGTATTCCTCCTTTTATGTCCTTGAGAAGATCATCCCAAAATCATTTGATAGACTGCTTCTATGAGATCTCAAAGTAAAGATGTCATATTACAAATTTGCAATCTTTTAATACTGTGTATTTAATTAAAATAATTCTCACATGAATAATTACTCTGCCACTGCTAATTTTGTTATATATGACAGAACACCAATAATGCTTTAAATTGGAAAAAAGGGGGAATATTAAAAATTAAAATCTAAGGCAATTTTATCTACCTTTTAATGAACTTAATAACTAGAACTAAGAAGGAAACAAGGGACTAGCTATCTATCCAGAGATCAAGAAAATTCTTCCTTGACATGTGAAAAGTAAGGACTTCATTTTGAGACATGAATGTCAAAATATACATTATTTTTGCCACTTATAACAAATAAAACATTAGGGGAAAAACAAACAAACAAACAAACAAAAAACCTGTTCAGGTTTTTCACCTAAATAAATATTTCTTTATATGAATGTGTTTCAGAAATGCATTGTCTGCCTGTACTTATTTATGCAGGTAAGGAGATCAGGGTTTTTCTCATGCTGCTCTGTTGACGTCAGCAGATATTTGGAATTTATTATGTTTCATTTTATTCTGTAGGCACTCCCTTCAGTGATTGTGAGTATTAGTTTTAGAATTAAAGATATTAAGAATCTGAAAGCTACAACAGTTCTACACACTCTGAAGTTACTTAATCTGTTCTACAAAAGTTATTGAAATCTTCAGCAGAGGCACAGAGGGAAAACAACTTGCAGTATCAGCAGGAACGCGAAATTCCCACTCATGGGAGCAGTTTGTATTTCCTGCTTGCCCAAACTGAAACAGCATAGACTTGCATATCTCAGGCATGTTGGCAAAAAGAAGTTTTGCTGTTTTTTCCTTGTTCAAGAGGAAGTACAACACACTGTAAAACTGGAGAATGAACACTAACTTATAAGGAATTATTATTATTGTCAGCTTCGCAGCTTTGGTAACGAGGGTTGGTGCATCTATGGATAAGAAGTCTAGTATGCTGTGGCAAAAAAAAAGCATACTGACTAGAAAAAGAGGCTATTCATAATTAATGATTTATTTTTTAGTCATCAAAAAGTATATGATAAGACCCCCTTGGTAGTTTTAATTATTTCCTCTGTGAAACAGTTACATCACAAGTGAAACCTTATTTCTATTTATCACTGTCTTTCACATTTTACTAAAACTTTCAGGCAAGTTAGAGAAAAACTGAAATGATAAAACTTTTCAGTTATATATATATATAATATATCAGACAAGGTGTGTTAGGGTGATTACTTCCTTAAGGGCGACACTCCTGAGAACAGGCTGGAAGTCTTTAGTTGTTTTATTTATTTCAGGGGAATTGTTTACATAAATAAATTCTAAAATGAGGAAAGGCAACCTATTGTTATTTAAAACATCCATTTTAGAGGGCTAAAGTCACTAAAGCTCCATTTTCTTCTAATGCTAAGGGAAAAATTCACTCACCTCTGCTTTAATTCTTTGTTAATTTGAAATACTCTATTATTCATCACAAAAATCATTGATTAAAACTAGTTCAATCCAATCAAAATAAGCATGAACAAAACTATTACACAAGATGTAATGAAAAACCTACATCATCTCCATAAAACACCAGAATAAATCCAGTAAAAAATCCCAATGTTCCTTTCCTATTTCACAATATAGGCTCAGTATGACCCATCTTCTATTTTTTTTTTTTAATAATTAAACATAAATATTTATGAAGCTTCAATATATTTGGAGAGAAGGATTGTTTGTTTCTACTGTATTTTACTTAAAAATCATTTGCTGTGATTCTGTTCTGTGTGTAGAATGACTTCCATATATTTAGTGAATGCTTAATTAAGAATTCAAGTTCAAAAGAAATAATTTGTGCAAAGTTAAACCATCTTGTGTATAATACTAAACAGAAGGAAAACCAACTGTAAAAAAAAAAAAAAACCAAACAAAGCCAATAAACCCAAAATACACAATCACAGAATATCTGAGATTGGAAGAGACCTCTGACGATCAGCTTGTCCAATTCCCCTCAAAGCAGAGTCAGCTGCAGCAGCGTTCAAAGGACCATGTCAAATAAGTTTCTAAATATTTCCAAAGGTGGAAAGCAGTCTCACTGCTTGATATCCCTCACAATGACAAAGACATTTTCTTGAATGTTTAAACGGAATTTCTAGAAATTCAGTTTGTGCCTCCTTTCTTTTTGCTGAATATCAGTGAAAGGTCTGGCTTTGTATTCCTAAATTCCCCACATGAAATATTTCACAATCTGTTAAGTTCCCAAATCTTTCTCTTCTTCATTCAGAACCATTCCAGCTCTCTCAGCCATTTCTGATATGCCAGAATCTTCAGTACATTAAAATGATCAGCAGTAATGTTTTAAGGCAATTCAATCTACCTTTCAATAATCAAAGCCGACGTAATTTTCAGATACTTACCAGCTATTACCATTGAGGAAGTTATTAGTGCTTCAAAGTGTTTTAAGTATATCTGTCTGGAAAAAATTAGTATTAATAGTCAGGTAAAAATATTAATTATAAATTTACTCCACAGCAAACATATTGCATAATTAGCTGTAGAGATATAAGCAAGAAAATAAGTATAAAAAAGTGTAAAATGTAAGTGTATTAAACAAATTCCTCTTGATATATTATTCATTAATAATAAGAACAACTATTTTTAGTACTATCTTACTCTGTTGAATCTGAGCTTTTATACTGTATTCCCCTTGTCAGAATAGAAACTTCCACAAATTATTATATTGTCGAAAAGAAATTTTTACTAAACTACAATCACACAAAATACAGGTTAACTCAGAAATTTTCCATCAGATTTATTGTTTGAAATTGGAAAATTAAATTTTGGTAAATAATAACTCAAAAGGGTGAAATGTTCCCAACTATGTGGTTAATATAGCCATTATCATTACCACATCTTAGCAAATGGCAAGCTACTAATCTAGTGTGTCTGATATAAATTAAGACAGTCCAGAAGTTTTTATTTTGAACTTAACAGCAATGTCAGTTACATTACAAAATTAAACTTTGGAAGTGTATAATAAAATGCACTTAATTACATAATTGCTCACATAAAGTGTAGTTCAAAAGATTTTTAAATATTTCTGAAGCTGACTTTGTAATGAAACTACTGTTTAATTGAGGACAATTTCTTGCAATTGAAATTCTTCTACTCCACTTACTATCTTCTTGGTTTCATTTTCTTAAATATGTCTTCTCTATTTTGGTCAAGTGGGTACATTACATAAACAATTCATCTTCCTTGCTTTCCAGCAGACAAAAAAAATTGCCCCCATGTGAACACTGCAAAATTGCTACCATTTCTTAAATCACTTAAATGATTATTATTTACTATAATTGCTGATATGTCTTTGTCTCCTTCACAGAGTTATACTACTGCACTCTGTTGAGCAACACTGAAAGACAGCCTATAGCATTGTCTTCAGCATCAGCAGGTTTTCAAGTCATAAAACTGACCCTTAGTCTGGCCATGAAAACCATCTTGCCCCATCAAAATTCCTGGGCAATTAATCTTGATGTTGCTTCTTTTTCTCTTGTAAGTTTTGTAATTAATGTTTCATGGGTCTTTGTATTTTTTTTAGTGATTCATCAAATGCTTTCCCTTATATTTTTTCTTTCTTCTTGTTAATATTTCATACAGATTTTCTTTTCCACTTCTTCAGCACCATCATGTGGCACCCACTTCACTGATATATCCCTATAAATTATGGCAGCAAACACCTCCTTTTCATTTATCTGACTTGTTTTTTAAAACTTTTCATAATTTTCAGATTCAGTAGCATCTCTGGATGAACACTCTTCAGCTTCCCCATGTATGTAACTGCAGTTCTCATTAGGCAGCTACTCACCTACAGTCTGAGAATTCACCCTGTTATTCATTCAGAAAAAAATCAATATTAACTTTTTCTTACTTCCTTACACTGTGTGCTTCAAGGTAAGCATTTTGAAAATCTTGGCATTTTACTTTCTGTAACGTCTAAATTACTCTGGTTTTTATTCTCCATTCTCACCAGATATGTGAAATATCATTAATAGATTTTCATTCAGAAATGAACAACAAGAATGCTGAGATTAGTGTTCTTTTATTTGGTACACTCAGAAATCCCATAGCAAGGGGAAGCCCTGGGAGGATCCTGCAGGGAGGCAGCAGGGAAGACTCAGGCCTAGCAGGTCATCTACTCATGACTGAGGCTTCAGTGGCTCTGCATTTCTAAGGTGATTTCCCAAAGAGGATTTGCATCATCTGTGGCATAAGTGCTCAGTGAGGAAGCAATTCATGAATATGCCAAATACAGGCACTAAATTTGGCCTATTTTACACTTATTCCACACATCTGTGCAATATTTTCTGCCTTTTGTCTGTATGTTTGTCAAGCCCTCAAGTAGTTGGACATCCAGCTGAAAACATTTTGCTAGATTCACATTGTCAACATGACCTACTCCCTCTCATAATTTTTCTCTTATATCGTATGCCCACTAAACCAATGTAAGCCCTAAACTAGTGTGCTTCCTTCTGTGCTCACATTCATCTACTACTGCTTTCATACCTAAAAATAATCTACCGTGTTGCAGACAATATTTTTTATTTTCACTCATGTTTCCATGGGCTTTGAATTCTGCCATTTTGAATTTTAAAATTTAGACAGAGTGGAGAAAAATACAAGTGTTTACAAAAATAAAGGCTTTCTAACTGTACAGCTTCTTACTTGTTGTTCATAGAGGATGTTATACTGCAAGGAATATTTCCAAATTCAATGTGGTATATATGCAGAAGAAAGTTCTATATCCTGTTCTATATCATAGTTATATAATGAAAAATAATTATATATTTATTACTTGTCTAAAAGACTGAGAAAAACATGAGCAGGTCTGGCTCTTTAAAATTTTAAATCAATAAAACTATGAGTAAAAATAACATCAGCTTGGGGTTTTCATTGAGTTAGATGAATATGGTTTAGAGCTGCTTGCTTTAAGCTGCTTCAGTGTTGCAATATTACAGATGAATATTATTATTATAAACAGGGTGAGATGCCATTAAAAATAACATTTAATTATGGAAAGTTTACCACACCAAAAATTGGAAAATTTGTAGTCTTCAGGGGATATCCGCTCTAAATTTAGATTTAATAAATTATATAAACCTAGATTTATGTATCTAAAATGCTTGCATATGAATCTGATAAAGTTATATAAGGATATTTGTATTGCAAAGGAACCAAACAGCTTCTATAGATAATGATTAATTTGATCCACCTAGTGTTGCTTGTCATAAGATTGAATGAATTTCCTTTTCATGTATTTTACTTTTCTCCAAAGATTACAATAAGAATTTTGAGTGACTAGCTCAGACTTTAAGATGCAACTTGAAGGTATTTTATTTAAGACAGATGAATCATACATCTTTTTAGTAAGAAAAAAAAACCACCCAGGTAAGCAGTGAAGATGCTCAGTACTTGTGAAAATCAGTCAGCTACTTATTTACAGATGAAAAGTTACTTCTGAGCTTCTATCTTTGCAAATGCCCCAGTGTCAATTATTTAGGCCAAGATTTAGGTCAGAGATTTTCAAATTACAGTTATTCTGTAAGGAAACATCTCCTTTTTCTTGGCTATAGTACAGTAGCTGTAAAATTTGCAAGTAAATGGAAGGACAAAACACATTATCTGGCTTTACTTATTGTGAACTCCAGTTTGCTTAGACATAGACAAGCAATTGCATCAAAATCATTCAAAAATAGAGGAATATTTAATGTATTGATTCAGCAAGAGGTAAGTCTTGAATTCAAAAGATAACTGGTGTGTAGTGATAGGAGAAAGGGTAATGACTTCAAACTGAAAAAGATTAGATTTAGATTAAATATCATTAAGAAATTATTTCCTGTGAAGGTGGTGCAGGCACTGGTGCAGGTTTCCCAGAGAAATGGTGAATGGATGTCCCATCCTTGGAAGTGTACAAGGCCAGGCTGTGTGTGGTCTGAGCAGTCTGGTCTACCAGATAGTGTCCATGTCTATTGCAGGGGTGTTGGAACTAAGTGATCTTTAATCTCCTTTCCAACCCAATTGATTCTGTGATTCTATGAAAATAGAAGTCTTATAAGTCTGATCCTATCTTCTAAATACTGTGTATCATTGAACAGGTTGTATAGGACAGAAGTCATACAGAAGTTATAAAGATTTTAGATGAGCTCTGTTGCCTAAAAAGCTGTGGAGGAAAAAAGATTCTAGGCCAAATTAGGTAAGAAGTAAGATAAGGATACAAAAAGGCTTTAATGAGCCCCCAGGCTTCCAGGATTACCACTGTGCTCCCAAACACAGGTGTTTAAAATTTTTATAATGATTTCCACCCAATCCCTGTCTGGCCACTGCCCCTGTTCTGCCCTCTGACATGCCTTTTGGGAATTAAATCTGGGGGTGTTTTGGGACCCTCCTTTCCTCATCTTCATCTTCCTTGGAGCATATGTAGCCCTTGGAGGCTTTCCAGAGCTCTGGGCTTGAAGGCCATTGTGTCTATGTCTATATCTTCTTGTGCAGATTTTAGGATGTTCTCTACAATTCTGCCTTGAAAATGAAACTAAACAGGCTAATGGAATTCAGGGGAATTGATATGGGAATGGGTAAGAAGGTTTGCTATGTATAATTGCTGTGTTAAAGGGTAAGGGATAATGTGTTGCTACTTTAAAAAATTCACTATATAACTACTTCTAAAATCTACAAAATTAAAAAATAATCAAAATTCTAAGGCATCAGTGTCCAGAAAAGAAGAGGGAAATAGAAGCAATCTTCTTCATCCTCATATTATTCCCAGATCAGATTTTTCTTAATTTAGCTCAATCTAATTCATAATCTATATGCTATGGGGTATTTTTTCCTGTGTTCAAACCTCTGATCCTGTCTTTTTGATTTCATTCTCTGCTTTGCCCCATTTCCTCTTTTCTGAACCTGCTGATATTTAAAGGTCAGCATAATCCTCTTCTAAATTCTTGTCATGTTGAAGTTATAACATGTGCTCAGAAATGCTGTGCTCTGGGCAGGCGCAATTCTCTAATTGCCAACTGAGCTTTAATAAATCATCTATGGATTTCACATCCATCTAGAGAAATGAAGCAGATTTTGGGTTTTTACTGTAGGTTTATATGTTTTGGGTTTTTTTTCATGGAACCAGCTGAAAGTATCTTAAGAGTATACTCTAGCATTCTAAGAATAACAAACATTGAGACCCCACATCTTATAGAACATTTTTTTACACTTTCAGTTTAGACATAAAACACAAAAAAAAAAAAAAAAGCTTCCAATCTACCATAATAAATAGCAACATTGTACTGATAACTTCATTTTACTTTATTACTATTAATAAATTATTGTGCTAGCCATGACAGAAAGGAACAGACATGTATAAATGGACATGAGACAGAGACTGCAAGGCTAATGATTTTTATATTCTACCTATAATTTTTAAGTGTAATGCAGGAAACTTGTTTTTTAAAGATAGATAAATAGATTCATTTTAAAAAAATATGCTAGGTCTTAGATAATAAAGAATTGCAGGGAAAACTGATTATTTCCAGTATCTTTGTAATTCATATGAGGTTAATTTTTAGTAGTACACTATGAAGGTTGAACTTCAAATAGCTTTTGAAACTGTTAAAGGAAGCACACTCATTCACAACAGTCAGTGGATGTTACATCAGAATTAAAAAGTCTGCTTATGTTTTCTGTTCATCTAGAACTTGAATTTATTTCATATAATTTATAGGCATTCAAGGTGACACTCTCATCTTGAGGTTCTTAATCACTATGCCCTTTGTAGCTAATATAGAGACATTTCTCTAACCTATTTAAGGATTATTCCTGTGTTCTGATTTATATGTGAGGATTTTGTCTAATAATTATACCTTGGAGAGGAAAACAGTGGTTAGTTAAGGTAATACCCCTAGTATAATTTCTTCAGTATCCAAATGCTTAGATCTTAGAAGTGGATTCTATTTTAAAAAGTTTGTACTAAATAAAAGCAATAGACACATACTTAGAAATTGAAGACAATCGGTGGGAGAATTTAGAAAAGGGGTAAGTAATATGTAGAAACTATTAGACATATTTTCAGTGTGGGAGTTTTTTCCCCTACAGTACACAATTTGCTGTATGTTTAATTCTAATACTTGCAAAACAAGATCGGCATTTGAAAGTTTTTGGAAAGAAGAACTTTGTAAAAAACATGTATATGAAATTAAGGTGTTATATTCTTGAGTAAAGAAAGATATACTTTGACTGTCCAGTAAACTTGAACAACTGATGAGTACATCAGTTGTTCAGGTCCTATTAGAAAAGGCACCAAGCACATCCACAAAAGCATTGCTACACTTATGTAATGCCCAGATAGAAAGAGCTCAGTACCACATGATGGTAACATGAAGTCAACAGGACCCATGGCCAGGCAGGGCAGGACTGTGAGGAGCTGGAGACTGGCACTGCTGTGGTGTCATAGGGGCAGGGACTGAGGGTATTGGACTGAGCTAAAATGGGGTCCTGGACCGTGAGGAGGGTGACGGCAGGACCTAGGGGAAACTGTGCAGGGCCAGGAAGATCTGCAGAGGTGTGGCAAAAGTGTCCTAGGTCATTAAAGCTGAGAAACACCCTGTGAATTGCCTAATTATTTCTGCTTTTCAGAGTCATGGCCTACAGGGTCTGTATTTCCCAACAGGGCACCTCCAGTAGATGTCTGCATAGTTATTTGTGAAAAGTTCAGATATTCACTGTCAAATGGATCTGAAGCCAACAGCCTAATCAGAAAAGGAGATAATATGACCTTGTAAAAGTCCCATCAACAACATTCCAAAAGTAAGAGGAAAATATTACTATGTAAACAAAAGGAATTGAGAAATGAAGTAAGAAAATTAGGAAAACCAGCACAAACATAATGGGTGTTTTGGCCCTGGATTATTAAATTCTTTGAAAGGAGAAAATTTCATGAATCATCACATTAACAAACTGAGATTGAACTTTCTTTTCTGAACTCCAGTAAACTGCTTGTGATTGCAATGAACTCAAACCAGGTGCCACCTAAAGTCCCCTAAGATTTAGTCTGCTGCTTTAAAATCCTCTTAAAGGTTTACATCAGCCGTTAGAAGTGCAGACACTTAAGAGAATATGTGCTTGAACAAATATGTCTTTGTTTATTTTAAAGACTCATCTGTCTGAGTAGTTGCCTTTGGCTCCTTAACTCTGAGCCCAGATTTGAACACTCATTTATGGTCACATCCTTTATGTTCAAAACAGCATTATGCCTTCTCTGCTTTTTTTTGAAAATTCTTTGTAGAATCTTATCAGTCTTTAGCCACAGAATGAAGACGAGCAAAAATTTATCAATAATTAACTGCAGAACTACCCACACAAGACATGTATTCATTGCTGCTACATTGTTTCTGAATCAGATTTTCATCTTTCTTAATGATATGTTCTTGTCTACTGATATGTGATGCAAGAAGTTTATTTTACGTGAATACAGTTGCAGAATACTGCAGTAGCTTTTGCTGAGTTACTATTCCTTTTTTCTTAATAATTTCTATCTTGAAAACAAATCCCATTGAAGAGCCAGCAAATATATAGTGAACAGTTCACAAATATCTTACTTGTGGACCTCAGGATTGTTCATGACAGTATGACATACAAGAACCATCTGCAAAATGGCTCACAAAATTACAGGACAGGACATTTGGTTGCTAGAAGAAAATTACTCCTTGTTCAGGAAACCTAAAGCACTATCATTGCCCTTGTGTTTCTGCTAGACAATCTAACAGTGAGACTCAAGTTATAGGAGTTGCAATTACCTTGGTCCTCACTAGATTATGAACTTGGGTTATCTATGATTTAAAGTAGAAATTACAGTTTGACTGCTCCTTCTGGTATTTTGTAGAAAGCTTCTTTTGTTTGATAAGTGAATGATGGCCAAAAGTAGAAGTCATAAGACTGAAGTGAAGTTTTATCTATTAATTAAATATTTCATTGTTCAAATTTTAGACTTGATTTTAAACTCTGCTCTAAGCTAAAAGGGAAATATGTTAGCATTTTTAACCTTAAAACATAGAGCGTACTGAAGATGAAGCTGAAAAAAATACTTCAAGTCAATATGGTTGCCATGCTGGCAAAATATAGAGACGGAAAATTAAATTATTAGCAATAAAAAAATAATACAATGTAAACCCAAACTCAAATAATTGTTAATGTAGCTTTGCTAGAAAGAGGGTAACAACAGTTAGTTTTTACTAATCAATCTATTCTTTGAATATTTGTGTCTTATTTTTTAAGGTAATTTCTGTTAGAACTAGTTGAGGGGTTTTATTTGTTTAGGTTTTTAATTAAATCTTTCAATAGCATAAAAGTATTACCCTTCAAATTCGAATATGAGTCATGAAAACTGTGATCCTAAACTTTATATAATAAATTGAGCATCCCAACAGAAATTAAATGCTCCCACAAATTCACTGGAAGTAATGCCTCCGGTATGACTGTGTTACAGTTTGAGAAGTAGAGAGAAAATTGTTCCATAGCTGACATCTTGAGAAGGGGTTGAGTAAATTGTGTGAATAAGGAGTTTTTACAGCAGTCAAACTGAAACAAAAGAGCAGCCTATAACATTGTTCTACACGGTTTTCTCTGAATTCCTGACAAGAGACAAATGCTGCAGCAGCAGCTGCTCCTGCTCTCTCTTCCACTCCCCTCGCAGCAATTGCACAACCTGTCACAGCTGCCCTGCATCTTGACATGGTACCCACTCTACATCAGCTGCATAGGAGGCACAGCAGGTTTTCAATTTGAGCTGTCAAAAAAGGCATAAAGGAAGGGGAACAGTGCTGAAAAAAAAAAATCAACAAATTTTGTTTGTGTTTCTTCAGTCAGTTAGAGCTATGAAAATGTTGATAGTAGGGCCGGTCATGCCCATGTGTTCAAATCATCCAGCTTAAGTAGTGAGCCTCATGGATGAGTCCTCCATATAGAGTGATATCATTCTCCATTAATTTTATTTATTATATTTTTATATTTAATATGTTGGCATATTTGGTTTTCTTCAGCATGGAATTCAGCCAAATTGATTTTACTGGCAGAAACAGTGCCACTATATGCATTAGCTTTCTTGGCACAGACAGGAAACTTACTTTCCCTTCTAATATTTTAAATTCTTTATATGTTCAGTCTAAAGTAGACTTGGGAATAGGAACCAAAAATCTATTCTTAAATCTAGATTAATTGGTACTGCAAAATGCACTCCTGTTTGTCACAACAAAGCTCTAAGCAGAGATCAGTGATGTTACTATTATCTGTGGGGTATCAAGTGAAAAGTCATTTATGGTATTGAAGATACTTAGTGTTACTTTCCTAAATTTTTCTAAATCAGTCAGAAAACAGACTATGTCAAAACTCTCTGCCCTACTCAGTGTGCCTGCCCCTGGGATCAAGTGAGATTCATTGTCTTACTGTATTGTCGGTGGACTGTGCAATCATGTTACACTGGCAGGAATTGTATGGTGAACAAGAACATCTTCTCAGGCCATCACTACATATCTCTTTGTTCTCATCCTCTTTAAGTTTCAAGGAAGGCAACAGAATGGTTGCTTGTTTGAACAGAGCAAGAAATTTCAGATGAGACAAGGAGGGCAAGAGCTAATCCAGATCATTGTTAAGATGTCAGTGAAAGAAGCAACAGATCTAGACACACACTATTAGCTTTCTTTTTTTGTAAATAAAGTGCCAGCTTAACAGTTTTCTCCCAGCAGCTCAGTCCCCTATTCAAGTCTACTACCTTTGACAAAACTTTGAGCTGGGTCCTGTAGACAGATCCATTAGTGAGATTTCAGGAGCAGCAGCTTCAAGTACAGCGAGCTGTACAGGGCAGATGGCCTGCATTAAATCCAGGTGAACTCAGAACTAGGAATTACACTACAGTTTCCTGTGTTAATGTCGTACAAATTCTGAAGGTAAAGAAAAATCACATAATGCTACATGATAAATCTTCTATTTTCAGCCTTCTGCAGTTCTCAATCTATAGTAAATAAGCCTGCTATAGCCTTGTAATGTGATATCTTTTAAATAAGCATATCTCTTTTATTAATTCATGACATTATAGTTGAAAAATTATTGAAAATTGATTTTCAGAATGAATTCTCACGATTTTTCTTCTTTATTGGCATTGAAAAAAACCCTAGGTTTTTATGATATGTAAAATGAATAACTACACTGAAAGAGAACAAAATCTTACTATCATTCTTTTTAACTCACGTAAACATGTTTGGCATTCAAGTTTATTATGACATGAATTCATTTATATGTTATATATAATGCGACATATCACTATTTTTGGTTTGCTTTTTAACCACCAACCTGATAACCTTCCATGGTTCCCTAACACCTGTGTTAAAAAAAATAATGAACACTTTTTTCCCTGCTTTCCTTTTTTCTGGTTTACATCCTATAATATTTTTTTTATTTCAAGTCTTTCTTATGTTAATTCATATTAATATCATATCATATGGAAGTCAAATATCCAAATAACTTTGTTGCCTTTACCTAAGGTCTTCAGTTTTACTAATTTACGAATTTTGAGATAAGTTACCTTGAATGAAAACTGGAATTAAAGGGTGACACATAAAAATAGAGAGTCACATAGCTATTTGCCTGTTACTTAATGAGTAACTCCTGATTCTTACATCTTTTTTTTGTTTCTGTCAACAATTAAGCGTACGTTTTCACAGAATTATCTAGGATATCTGTAAGATCTCATTCTGAGAAATATGAGCCATTTTGACCATATCTATATTGCTAAATAAAGTAGAATAATGTTGCTTGCTTCAAAAATAAGGAATTTAAAACCCAGAACATTCATAATGCTTAGAACTCATTCTTTTTTCCCTATCTCTCTTTTTTATGTTGTTTTGGGGTTTGTGTTGTTGTTGCGGTTGTTTTGTTTCTGGTTTTGTTGTTTGGGGTATTTTTTTGTTATATTTGGGTTTTTTTGTTGGGTTGTGGGGTTTTGGTTTTGGTTTGTTTATTTTTTGGTTTTGGTTTTTTGTTTTATTTTTGTTGTTGTTGTTGTTCTTTTCTTTAAAAGTCCAAAATGAACCTGAGGAATAAGCTAACAGTAAGGGTTCTATTACTTCATCTCATTCCTACTTCTTTTTTAACTACATCAATATAGATTTCACTGTACAAATGAAGTTTTAAATTCCATCTCTAAGGTAGGAACAGTTAGAAAGGCTTTTCTGCATAGATGCATAATTTGAATTCATGGCAATTTCTTCTCATCTGCTTATTTTATCATAGTTTATTTTAGTTTTGATTATTTTGAAAATGTTGTAACATTAGAACTTGCTGTTGTAATAGTAAACCTGTCTTTGCTACACTTCCTGTTTTTTACATAATTTTACAGGTATGATGAACAGGACAATTTTCAGCATTACCACTAAAGCTTTTTTCTATCACAAAACTTGTGCAGTCTTTCCCTTTGTTTCCTGAAAAAGAGTTACCAGTTTGTGAGAAGGCAATACATTTTAAATCTAGTAATTCTTACAACGGTTTAATTTCCTGAAATGTCTTATGAGAGTAACTTCAAAAGCCAAAAGCTTCTTGAAAATCCAAACTCATTCTATCAATAATATCAAGTTTATCTGAATACCTAGTGGGTCTTTCACAGCACTCTGAAAGGCTATCAAACATAACTTCGTGATATAAAAATTGGTAGTGATTCTTCCCATATTTTCTGTTTCTCCATTTATAAAAAACTCTGTTTTGCATTATATTAAAAAACAATTTTCCTTGTTTTCCCCACCAGTCCATTACTCACACCCATGGTGAAGATGTTTTTTTAAAAATTATTTCCTTTCATACCTGCTTCCTATCATTTGAAAATAAGGCAAATTTAGATAATAGTTAGCATACCAGTTAACTGTTTGGTAATTCCATGTTCGATGTATTTTAGTATTTTTGTTTGAAATAATTTAGTACCTTTTATTGATATACTCTAAAAGTGTACTCTTAACACGTCAGCGTGTGGTATTTTATTGGATTCTGCCCTATAAAAACAGAACGTGGAATAAGAATCTCTACTCTCATTTGCTGTGAATGTTAATAAAAATAATTAATTTCGTGTTTCTGCTATGTTTTATTTTTCCTTTAATGTTCTATTATTAGGATGATCATATGTCAATTCTGTCAGCTCTCTGCAAAATCTTCTATAGCTTATGTGCTGGAAGAAGTTTTTAATATTAGTTTTAATGTCTATAGCAAGTTGTTCATGATGTATTTTTTGTACAGTCTTATAGCTTTACATTTCTTTGATGGTTTCTATTTTCCATTTATGAAAGAGAATTTTCTAGTCTTCCTAATCTCCTCTGTTAAGCATGCAACCACTTCAACTTTTTCTTTCTTTCTCTTTCTCGTCCTTCTAAAGTCATTGTTACTCAGTTGCTTTAAACCTCTCTAGACTGTCTCTTGCTATTGCTTTATTTTATAATTTTATTTTAACAAAGTTCTATTGTTGTCCTTCTCTGTGCTAACTGAATATATTATCGAGAGGATTCTTTTACTAAGCTTGAGGATTTTCTGAAAATAAATGCTTAAATGCTCTACAAGCAATAAACAGTATTATACTTCAAGGAAATTGTTGAAACATAAAGGAGCATGGATAACAAAGTACTGTGAACTAAGTGTACCTGAAATGAAATGGCTTTTAAAAAGGGTCAGCAAATAATTTTGAGCACAAGTTTCAAATACTAATACTTAAAATGTCTAAATAGGTTCAAATACCTAAGAACATGGGGTACATGTGACATTTTTTACTTATTATATAGAGTAATTCTCATGTTTATTGAAAGCCTTGATGATTTTTCTCTTAAGAAAAAAGAGTTCTTTTGCAGACAAAAATACCAAAAATGCATATAAATAATGCAGTTAAATATTTTCTTTCGTAGTCAGTTCTAATATGGGATTTACATTTGGTTGCTAGTATCTGATAACTTCTTTTTTATTCACAGTTCTGCAAGAGGCATAACACTTTCATTACACCAAGGTCATGCCATATTTATTACCTAGATTCATGTATGAATTTTATAATATCTGAATTTCACAATATAACAGAAACAACCACGTGATACAACAAAAAATCCAGTGGGACATAAAGTGTCTGTGTTTCAGTCTGGTATCCAGAAATTTCAAGAACATGGTAAGAGATTAAATACCTTTATTACTCTTTTAATAGATTTTCTTAAAAAAAAAAAAAAAAAAAGAGAGAGAAAACTTGTGTTTTACATGGAAGAGGAGTGAACATATTTTCTATTGTACTGAATTTCTTTTAGGAATACAAATATGAAATATGAAGGAGAAGTTTACCAGGTCTGTTTTGTAAGAAAAGAACTTAATTCTCTGCTCTACCAAAATATTATTTTTTAAAAAGAAAAATAAACTATTCAATAAGACTGCTAAGTGCACTATGAAATTTTAATTCCTTTTTCTCCTAGTTAAGGGTATCTGGAAATATTGCAGTCATCTGAGAACTGAATTCCTGTGAAACATTTCACTGTTGTCAAAGAGATAAAACTTGATAATGTGCACTTGGTGTCTAGACTAAATGTAAATTCCATTGAGAGTTTTTGTCTTTTTTCAGATCATTGAAATATTCAATATTCCGGGATAAATTTGGCTGAGGAATACACTTGGACTAGAAATTATGTGCCAAAACCCTGATTCATGGACTTTTGCCAGAATTCATGAAGCTAATTTTTTCATTGTCTCCTTAATAATTTCAAATCTGGTGCTTTGCAAACTCTCACTTTTTATGCTTTAGTAAATATGGGGGGTGGGGGGGTAGTAACCCTACTGTCCCTGTATTCCCACTGAATTTGAAACTATGGATATCTGTTATTTCAGAAAATTACAATGGGGTTTGATTCTCCATTTATATAATTTGAAATACTGATATATGAAAACAAATTTAAAAATTGTGGCAGATTGAGAATGCACATGTTGGGCTTAAATGTAACTTCTTGAACATTTCAGGACAATTCTGCATGTGTAAGTCCTTGGGGCCTCTTAGGGTCATTGAAAAAATGTGTGGGCATAGTATATTCAAAGTGGTAAATTCTAGTGTGAAGTAGAGTGAGTACAGAGAGTGTAAAATTTTAATATGGCATGAGCATCAGTGAATTGATTGGAACAAAATTCCCATTAGAAAAGAACTTACATCAAGCCTAATTGCATTGATTATTCCAGAATTTGATAGGTGAACCTAAAACATCCCAATTGTTATTTTGCCCTCTCTTAATATTTTTTTTTTTTTTTTTTGGAGGCACCCCCAGCTTATCTGATGGGTTCAGGTATGTTCAGTGCTGTGGCCACTGCAGAACAGTTTTCATTTTCAGTTTGTGAAAATGAACACAGTTTTCATTTTCAGCTGATTACCAAGAAGTAACAAGCAAAGGTTTAGGTGTTCAAATTCTTAAATATATCAAAGATATGTAGGAATATATATTCAATCACGACATCATTTCACCTCTAAAGTAAGATTGATCCAACACAAGCAATTAAATTTTTAGGCATCTAATTTAAATTTGTCAAGCTCCCCAGGTGATCCAATGAACCGTAAGAGAGCCATTTGAGAGTGTCTACTGCCTTGAGCACTCCAAAAATTCTACCAAATATTTGTTATCTTAGGATGTGGATAGTGTTAGGGTAAGTAAATTCCGCTCTTCTCCCCTCATACTAAAATATCTTCCGTAAATTAAATTATGTCCTCATCAAAAAAATTTTTATTCCCTTATTCTCTCAGAATAAGAAAATGTATCTGAGAGACTATACATATTAATTTGTGGATTTTGATCACTGCTGGCAATTGATTAATAACAGTTTGTGGGGAGAACCATTTGATAGTTGTTCAGTAAAGGCATTACTGACTACACTGACACCCCCTCTCCCACGTTATTACAACCTTGCTATTGGAACAGAAAATCTGCGTATACTCTTGAGTGCATCATTTATTGATGTCTCATTAAGGGGTCTCTTTTCAAAACGTAATCTTTGTGACTTTTATCTGGGCTTTACAGCTGTCACTGAAGCCACTAGAATGAAATTGCTTTCTTTTTTTCAAATATAAATCTCTGGTAAATTTTACTACACTTGCTTGCCTCCTCCCAGCCCCACCCCCCCAATAGCTGTAAGGTGGCAAATAACTAAAGCTCTTGGCTAATTTCATTTCAGAGCAGCGTATTTTTTTCTCTTTTGTTTCTAATTCTTCTGGGTATACATTTCTTATCTTTTATTCATCACAAATAACTTTCTCACATTTACAACTTTGTAATTGGTCTCCAAGTAATATATGCAGGTAGATTTGAAGATTAGTACTGAAACTCAAGAAAGTAATGTATTTAAAAACTACTGAATATCTGGCTTCTGCATTCTCAGTGTTTGGTTTCCTTCTCTGCAATTTATTATGGGTTTTTTTTCATGACACATGAAGTGGTACAGAGATTAAATCTCAACATTCAAGTCAGCCAGGGTAAATGTATCTTGTTAAGAAACTCTTTGAGAAAATAATTAAATAAAAGAATTTTTTGTGCCTATAAAGCCTAATATCTGAATCAGAACTCACATTTTGTTTTCCGGTAAAAGACAACCTTGTAAAGGAAATCTCATTGATTTTTTTGGTTTTGACAGTAATTGAACCTACACGTGGTGCTGGTACATCTTCAGAGTACCTTGGGAGTCTCATGTAGTTTATTTGCATTCCTTTTGCAGTACCTAATTAGTTATTGTCAGAATAATTGATCAGGACTCTGGTTCATTTTCTGTTTAGATCTTTTTGCTTATGTGTATGCTTTACAGAATCAAAATCAATCTTCTCATGCATTCAGCTTTATTCCGACTCTTCAGAGGGGGAAAAAGCTATAATTCATTGTAGATGAACACACAAGTAGAATACTATTAATTTCTTTAATTTCAGCTCTCACAGAGTCATGCAGATTGTGTAAACTAGCTACATAAGCTCCATCCATTGTCAAATGGGAGAGACAAGTATCTCTGGAGGCTTATTTCATTCCTTTTAGCCAGTCACCTGAAATACTTGGTAAAAAACCTCTTTGTGATGGCTCTTACTTCAGACACACTTAGATTTACACATTATTCTCAAGTATCTGATGATATCTGCCAAAGAGAGTTGGATTTATTCCTATCATTGTATTTAAAAGTGTTTTAACCAAAGCAATAAAATTCTTTCTTTTTTTTTTTTTTTCCTTTTTTCCTGAGAGAACATTTTTCTTAATTAAAGAAAAAATCAAGGTCTCTACTTTGTGGGGGAAAAAAAATAAAAAAAAAAGAAAAAAAGGAAAAAGGAAAAGTGAAACTAAACAGGCCACAGATTTATTTTTTTTTTATTTACAAATAGTCAGGTGATTCTTCAATAAGCAAGAACATGGGTGTTGAGAAGAAACAACATGTGTTTCTTTATTCCATAATCCAAAACATTACATATAGTTTGCCATATCTGGAAAGTATTTCTCAACATTCCTCTCAAAGATCACAAGGAAGAGAAGCTCCCTAAACAATTTATTGAATTATTTACTAGTCTTCACACTTAGATTTTTCCTCCCACAGTGCCTATCATAAATTTTGGTATCTTCAATTGAAACATATTTTAATTAACCACTTTATGCAGGCAGTTTAAAATAAGTAATGTACTCTGAACTTAATACATAGTGTAGTTTTTCACTTAATGGCTTCTGGGAATGCCATTACTTCCCCTGATGCAATTGAGGTTTATATGTAGTCCAATGAATAGCACAACGTTTTTTTCAGTGAGTTGACTAGACACATTCATCTCGTTCTCCTCCTTAATGTAACTTGGCATTTTTCCATGTTTTTAATTCTCTAAAGCCAATAAAAATATTTATTTTAAACATCTGCTAAATACATTCAAATCAAAATCCTTCCTTTCTTTGCAGCTTGAAAAAATGTTTCTTTAGCTTTTTTACCTTGAAAGGAATATACCAAACATGTTACCAGGTTTATTTTTGTTACCATTTGACACTGTTGAATTAATTTAGTAGAGAAAAAAAACAAACCTAACCATGGAGAGCTGAGAAAGATATGTATGAAAAAACCTAAATTATTCTCTTGTCAGTGTAAGGCGGTGAATATACAAAGTGACAGGCACAGGCTAATATGCCAGTTGTGATATGTGATTTCTTGCTGAGGATAGATAATTTTTTAAATACATCAAAGATTCCCCCTAGTTGACTTAAATAGCCTAAAGGCTGGGTAAGGACAGGGAATTCTTTTTCTGACTAGCTTGTTTCTTTGTTTTTTAACCTGTTTCACATCATTCAAATCAAGACCTTACTAGCATTTTACACATTGCCTGTTGCAGTCTTTTTTACCTGTGTGTTGCATTAACACTGGTTGGCTGCCAGATCTTAACATCCAGCCGCTGTCTCACTCTTCCTTCTCAACAGGATGGGAGAAGTAAATGAAAAGTTCCTGGGGTGGGAGAAAGGCAGAGAAGTCATGTACAAATTACTATCACAGGCAAGACAGACTCAACTTGGGAAAAAAATAAAGGAAAGAAAAAAGATTTTTTGAGAATTAAAATAGAGTTGTTAAAATAGGTGAGAAACAAAGACAGAAAACTAAAACACCTTCCTGCTACCCTCATCCTTTCTTTGCAGATGGAACTTCACTTGTTTATTCCCAAGTCCTCCATCTCCTTCCCTCAAGTAGCACAAAGAGGATGAGAGATGTTGGATTATGGCCAGTCTGTAACAGTTCCCCTCTCCCACTCCTTCCTCCTCATACTTTTCCCTTGCTGTAGCGTGGGTCCTTCACACAGACTGCAGTTCTTCAGGACAAGCCCACTCCATCAGGCACTCCATCAGGGGTTCTCTGCACGATCTGCAGTTCCTGTTAGAAATTTGCTCCGGAGTGGGCCCTTCCCAGGCTGCAGTGTGATTACTTTTTTCAGTGTGGTCCACTTCATGAGTTGCAGTGAAATACCTGCTCCACTTTGGTCCTCTCCATGGGCTACAGGGGAATATCTACACTTCCTGGAGCCCCTCCTCCCCTCCTTCTTCTCTCACCTTGGTGTTCACAGGGCTGTCTTTCAAACTTCCACTCTGTTAAACTGCTAGGCAGCATTTTTCCTTTAATAAATTTTGGGCCACCTGAACTGTGGGTCTCAGTTGTGCCATGCAGTGGGGCCATTGGACCCACCTGGAGCCAGCTGTGTTCAGCATTGGGCAGCCCCTGGACCCTTCTCAAAAACCCCACCCCTGCAGCTCTCCCCAACTACCAAAACCTTGCCATGCAATCCAAACCCAGTGCATAAAAATACTGACAAATAATTTTATACCAAACAAGGAAATACACAGTATATGATTGCAAATCTGTACTGGAACTGTGTTCAGTGCTACCAAATAGTGTACTTAGCAAAGCTAATCTTAGCTTTCAATATTGACTACACTCCACAGGGCTCTTACCGCAGCCCCGTGGCCACTGGGGCCCCATAGATCACTCAAGAGAAACAGAAGAGGGCCCAGCATGGCTGTTGCTATTTCATAACTTGAAATAATAAGGCTAAATAAATTCTACTGATGCATTAGAAAAAAAAAACTTACATTAATTGTTTTTTGAACACACATGACAAATTCAGGCATGTTTATGGAGAGAACATTATACATGACATCATTAATAGTTTTCTAGTAAAAGTAAGCAGAGATATCATTTAATCAGTTAGTGTGAAAAATATACAGCTTCTAGTTAATGTCACTTTTTAGATAGCTAGGTAAAATAAAAATAACAAAAATTCTTAGTTATTATTTTCTTGCCACATTTCCTGTAGTATACTCTCTTCACCTGTATCTGTCACAGGTCTCAGATTCTTAGTCTTTACAGTACTACAGTTTCTTTTATAAATGTAAAATCTTCATTTGAACATAAGTAGCAACTCCTTGATATTTAACCTTTAGTTCTTCCTTCTTTTCAGACCTTGTGTTCCAGTCACCTAGTAAATACAGTAGACATTTTTTGTTCTACTGGTGAGTAAAGCGAACTTTCTGACAAATCTAACTTGCTTTTCAAATTTGTCTATTAGTGGTCTGAATCTAATTAATATGCAACACATTGACTTATTGCTCTTTCTTAAATATTGGATCTGGCAGCCTTATTTGTTGCAAAATATAATTTCTCAAGAAAGAAAACATGATACAAATGCTTGCAGTCTGCAACCCAAATTTCATCACTGTTAAGTAAATGCTTTGCCTTCTGGAGAAGAAGAGAATTGTAATTGGTTTTCTTTCTGGGGTAACAAATAATGTAACTGCACTCACTGAAGCAGAGAAGGATAAAGTAAGACCGTATTCCAATGCATTTCGTTCTTACAGATTTTTATGGGAGTTATCAATTCTGTCCAATAAAGGACTGAATTATATGTCCAGAATTTAGAGGTATTGATGCTCCCACTGTGTGAGTCAATCCAATTGGTTTAGGGGTCCCAGGGGATGTGGACATGATCCCAGAATGCCTTTGACTGACAGCTGTTCCAGGATCACCCCAGGAGTCTCGCAGGGGCTGAGATGTGGGACAAAGCATTACCTCACTTCCATGAGATCTGACCTGCTCCTTGCCTCCCCCTTTCTCCCTTCCCTACTTGAGTTTTCCAAGACAGTAATTAGTATAATAACCCAGTATCTCACAGTAGGCTCTTAAGGTCTTCATTTTCACTATATGGACAATTTAATCCCCTTAGAATATTTTTATGGTCAGAATATAACTGTGGCTTTCATATATCAGCAAAAAAAATGTGCTGAAAAAACAAATAAAGAAGCATTGAATCATAGAATCATGGAATCTAGTTTACCCTCCCCCTGCAATGGGCAGGAAAATCTTCAGCTAGGTCAGGTTGATGGAAGTCCCATCCTTGAAAACTTCCAGTGATAGGGAATCCATAACTTATCTGGACAACCTGTTCCGGTGTTTCAGCACCCCCATGATAAAAAATTTCTTCCTTTTACCCAGTCTCAATACACTCTCTTTCAGCTTCAATCCATTATGCCTTTTCTCATCACTAAAGGTCCTGCTGCAAAGTCTTTCCTCCTCACTCTCACAAGCCCACTTTAGGCACCAGAAGGCTGCTCTAAGGTCTCCCTGGAGCCTTCTCTTCTCCGGGCTAAACAAGCCCAATTCTCTCAATCTTCCTTTACGGAGGATGACTAGAGGGTGGGCTAGTACACTGTGTATAGAGAAGGAGTTCAGCAGGTGGAAGCGACCAAAGTAAAGGTCTTCACGTCTTGAATTCATGCTGTGATTGTTAACATAAACTGAAGTCTGTACCAGTGGGCCTTTCTGTTTTTTTCTCATATTCAGATAAATCAATAGATAGATAGATAATATAATAAAATAATAATCCCATCTCCATTTTGTGGTCATCTATGTCTTAAGCACTATCAAACTCAGTGTAAGTTCTTAGCCCTGGTTGGTTTGAAGAAAGAGCTTAAGAGCAAACTACTTGTTAGAAAAGCAAAGATTTGAGGAATATAGGAACATAATTTTGCACTCTTTGAATGAGATGTATCATTTTCAATAACACTTAGTGCTGTGATGCAAATGTTTGAGAAGTGTAAACTTCACTGAGAAAAAGAGAAATACCTTCTATTAAAAAGATATTCCAAACCATTCCAAACCACCGCTGATCATCTTTCTCAAGTGCATGTCATTCTGTCAAAATGTTGCTGTTTCTTCTGGAAGTTTTTCAAAGTTCTTGGTGCTTTTATTCATGTTGCTGCTTAAATCATCTCCAGTCTTTAGTCAAGGGATGATCTGTTTGTGGACAGCTGCGAAAAAGGACATGCAACACCAGCTATAATGGTGATATTTTTTTTTTAACTTGGATTAATTTGGTGTGCATGACTGCTATGTCCTTCGGATGAACCACAAGCATTGATACATAATGGAGAATATTATTGCACTTACTAAGACAAAATGCTCATTTTTATCCTGAAACAAAGGATAGCTGACAAAATATCAGCAAAATTTGGCAATGATAGAATTATAAAAGAAGTATAATTACATCTGGCAAGGCATGAAAGGAAATACAGAATCACAAAATCACTCAGAATGAGTGAAAACATTGGAGTTCATATAGGATGGCAGGAAAAGTGTTCAGTGTTGGATAAATGTTAGTGAATTTAATGATACTGGAAAATAAATTACAGATTTAATTAATTCAGGAATGAATTAACAAGGGCACTTAACTTGAAAAAAAGAGAGCATTATTTGCCTGAGTCTATTTTTAGAGAATATTTTAAAAATAATTGGATAAATATAAGGAGAATAAGAGAAAAATTGCTCCATGTGATCAGAAAACCTAAAATTAAAGGATCAGGAGATGAAGAAATTCCATCTTGGAAGCTGATTATTATAAAGAAGATGATTATCATAAAGAAGTCATTTTTTTTCCATTCACTGGAAAGCAACAAGAAAATCACTTAAAATGTAGCACAGAAGATTCATGTGTGAGGACTATTTCTCCATTTTCACAACTATGTAGGTAATTAAAGTATTAGGATAGACTAAGGACTAAAAACGTCTGTAAGTTCACTTAAGAAGTTAATGCTTCTCTTACCCTATTGAACTAAGAAACAAATTATATGGATTAGGATAAAGAAATTCAATATTGGCTGTTTATAAATGGAAGCACTTATTGTTAAATACGTTTCTCCAAACTTTGGCTGTCTAGCAGGTAATATTTTAAGACTTAGAGAACTACATAAGACTTCTTGGAAAAAAAAAGATCTGTGTTAAAATAGGCTAAATTAGTTTCTGGAGTGATGTTTTTGTCACACCTATCTAAAGATAACTGTTTCTTTTCGGTATTTTTTTATGTCTGTTTGCTTTAATTGTATTAGTTGTTCTTGTGCCGATTATTAGTATAGAATGAATGGAATATAAAGTTATTCTAAAATTAACCAAATCTTTATTGAAGTTGAGTAAAACATTCTGCTTAACTGCCACCTACTGAATTGGCAATTCAGTCAAGACTACTCTAGACATCAAAATTTCATATAAAAAATTTTGAATCTCAGCCAATGTCCTCAAGCAAGTAATATAAGTCAGATTTTTTGGGAGATGAGATTAAATAACTAGGTTTTTTACAGATGAAACAATGTTCATAGTTTTTAATTCAGATTTTCACCCTCCCTAAAAAAATTATCGTCATATCTTGGACAACTAAATTATTAAATAACTTTTAATAAAAGGTAAATTGCTTTGCTCACACTATTTTGGGGTGGGGGGGACTGACTGGCAGGAAGCTGGACATGAGGCAGCAATGTGCCCAGCTGCCAATGGCAGGAACAGTGTGGCCAGCAGGATGAGCGAAATGATTCTTCCCTACTCAGCCCTGGTGAGGCCACATCTCAAGTACTGTGTCCAGTTCTGAGGCCCTCAATTTAGGAAGGATATTGAGGGGCTGGAGAGTGTCCAGAAAAGGGCAAGGGAGTTGGTGAAGGGTCTGGATCACAAGTTCTATGAGAAGCAGTTGAGGAGCTGGGGTTGTTTAGCCTGGTTTAGGAGGACACTTCGGAGACACCTTATCACTCTCTACAACTACCTGAAAAGAGTTTGTAGCCAGGTGGGTATCAGTCTCTTCTCTAACAATAGGACAGAAGGCACATTCTTAATCTATGCCAGGAGAGGTTTAGATTGGACATTAGGAAGAAGTTTTTCACAGACAGAGTGATTGAACATTGGAATGGGCTGCCCAGGGACATGGCGACCTCACAGTCCCTGGAGGTGTTTAAGAAAACACCTGGATTTGACACTTAGTGCCATGGCCTAGTAGACAAGGTCATGTTAGGTCATAGGTTGGACTCAGTGATCTGAGAGGTCTTTTCCAACCTAGTTGATTCTGAGATTATGTGAAAAGTCTTTGTGAAACCTTTGGTTCAATAAATAATTTTTTTGTTTTGAATCACAGTTCTAGAGACTTTCATCTTTTAGGTTTGCATAATAAAGCTGACAGATTTCAGCCACTCCTTTTCCAAAGGATGAATAATGTATCAAAACATAAAGTATCTTGCTCAGTTAAAAGTGGAAGAATGGTGAGGAGATAGACAATGGAGGACAGTACAGTGATATTGCCTATAATGAAACCCAGATATTGCTTACAATGAAACCTTTAATCATTTGTTAAGATCACTATTTTACTTTATAGTATATTGTTACTTCTATTGTCCTTGGTTGGATTTTCCCAAAGCCTGTTGTGTCATGTGCTCTCCCATAAATAACCATGCACTTCTCCCGTGATAGCTCACAAAGTTATTCATATAGTCATCACAGTAAGTGCTCAAGCACTATCTCACAAAAAAAAATAGTTTCATAGGCTCATGTCCATTGTTGTCCAACATGAATTCTTGCGTCACAGTGCCAGGAGTCTCCTCACTTGCTGCTTACCTTGCCTGGGAAACTCCTGAGAAACCCCTGCTGGGATTCTGAGGTAATAAATGCCTTCTGACCATTGCTGTGTGCATTGTGCTTCTGTATCTGATCCTGCTCAAGTCCAGACAGGCATTGCATCTGGCTGAGGCCAGTCGAGTGCCACTTGATCACGTGTCTAATACAGACCTCAGAAACTAATTAAATTCACCATTAAATACACAGCTCCTGTTTGAACTAAAGCATCTATCTCTGTCAAAAATTAAATCTGCATTTAAACTTCAATTAACAGAGAAACTAACATTCATTGTTTTTTGGGGTTTTTTTGTTTGGTTGATTTTTTTGGTTGTTATTTCTAACTATGCATAACAATCTGTTATAATTTGATAGAAAGGTAAGATACACCTTTCAGCAAAGCCATGGACATAATTTAAAGGAATCAAATCTGTATGAATCCTTGCTTGCTAAAATCCATCTGTAATTCTTGTAAATAAAATGAGCTTGAGGTAGCTTTGGTGTTTGCTTTTTTCCCCCCATTTATGTGAACATTAAACTATATGAGATTTGGGTTTATTTTTTCAATAACTATGAAAACAAAAACTTCTAAGATCACAAGATTGAACATTATGACTTTTAACAGTGGCCATTTCAAATACTCAGGTGATATTCAAGACATTTTGGTAATCAGTAGAATTTTTTAAATCATTCTGGGGTCACCTACTTCTCCAAACCCTATTCTTAAAAATGTATGACCTTATTAATCTGTGCTTGATAAAGTCTTAATATTTCAGAGGATACATGGGAAATAATTGTACTTCATTTCACCTGTTTTTCTGATTGTGTATTACCACAAGTGTACACAAAATTTATCTTCAATAAACTTATCATAATGATAGATTTCTGTTCTTAATCGTCAAACAGCTACACATACACTTATAAACATGTTCCACTTCAAACAGTGTAAATGAAAACCAGAGTTTCTATTCCCACCAAAATGTTTGGGGGATTTTGTTCCAAACTGGATTAAAATTTGATGTGTATTTTTTCCTATTTTTCTCTAGTACAAATTGACTAATTCAGAGAACAGAGTATATTATGGTACTCTTTGCAATTAGTTTATTGTTTCAAGTCATTAAAATTAGTCTGTATGCATTTTCTTTTCAGTCGGTACAAATCTAAACTGCCCTTTTGCATTCAGAAATGTTACAGTTCTAATCTGCTATCCTATTCTCTTTGAGGAGAAGATTTGCTGTCCAAGCACCTGTTGCTGATGTACACTGCATAAGAGTGCAAACCTGGAAAATAGTGCTGTAGCACTTGGAGGCTTATGAAATAAAATTTCCATGGGTATATGTTAAAAAAAGAGAGGAGGAGTAGGGCAGAGAGAAAGAAAAGTCAATCTTATGTTGAAATTGTTTGAAACATGTTTGGTCTATTAAGAAAAACTTAAATATTTCATATCATGTTAAATTTTTGCCAAATAGAATATTTATTTTAATTAAGTAATTTGTAAACTTTTAGCAAAGTAATGAAATGAAACCAAACCCAAGCAACTCTGGAAGCTACACTTTCAGTTGAAAAATTGCTCTGGTGGCTCTTAGTTAGACTACCACCCACCTTTGGATGTGGATTTCTGTTGTGTACACCTTTCTAAGACTGAAAATTTTGCCATTTATATGCATATTTTTTACCCCTGAAGACGAAAAGAAAATCACAGTTTCATGTAATCAAAAAGCCCATTGAAAACACATTCTAAAACATGCCATTTTTTCCTTCTGCAACAGAACTGCAAGCACACCTAAGGAAGAACAGAAAAAAAAGCAGAGAAGCTGTTAATGTAGTCCATAATTCTTTGCCACAAAAAAAAAATACTTCTTTCTTTCATAAGCAATGGCTAACCCTTTTCACAGTAGACTACTATTTTACAGAGGCAATTATAGAGCCACAGGGAGTTACTGGGACTGAAAAGAAATAATTCACACATAAACCCTAAAATACATCTAATTACCAAAAATTACCAGCCAGAAATTTGAGGTGTCATTACCATTTGTTATACAGAGAGTTGTTAAAACCTAAGTTTACAAAGTTGGGGTTTTTTTTAGACAAATCAATTGTTCACTATGTTAATAGAATGACTTTTGATTTCCTGAAAAGGGAATTCATAAAAGGGCTTTTATGCTAAATACTTGTTTATTTTAAGACTAAATAGCTCTGATATGCAAATGTAATTCCAAAAAGTGCAAAACAGCTACCTGTACCACCATCCTGCATATTTATTAGTGATGCTGTAAAAGAACACACTACAGTAGAATTATATTTGTATAGTACAATTTTAAAGTTTCTATTTGCAATATAAATTAGCTTAACTGGAATGTTACAATTGCCTGAACTTAGTTCTTCTTTGATATAATAGTGAATAAAGATTCATCTATGCTATATGCCTTATGTTGACAGCTTTTAGTTCAAAGAATAAAGGCCTGAAATACTTTTCTTGGAAAGGTTTTAAATAGGAGCTGCCAACCTATTTCTTGATGTCAGCATATCAATTGTATTTTGTTATTCGATCTGCCTCAAGAAATCATAGAGACAGATACAGGGAACTGCCGGAGTATCCACTAACATTCCTCAACTTTTGCATGACAGTGAAGATAAAGTCTACAGTGTACAAAGTGACAAAGCCATTTTCCAAACAAAAACCAACAAGAGTTTCACTTCATCAGAAAAAATATGGGTACATCTAATGTGAACATAAAACAATAAAATAGTTATATTTTCTGGAAGTTAAATTTCTTAATAGCTGTTTCTGTTAAACTTCTTTAGGCATGGCTTCAGATAGGAATGAACTGTCTGACAATAAAAAAGTGCAATAATAAGCTGGGTTTAATTTTACTTCACCACTGAATTTACTGATGTGTCTTTTATGAATTTGCATTTTATATTGCACTTTAATAGGAATTCCATAAATATTCCCGAAATATATCTAGGAATTTATTTAGAATACAGTTCTAATGAGTGTAAGACTGTAAGTTCAATATTGAAAACAGAGTAAATTTTTTGTTGAATTTGGAAAGACAAACCTCTGATTTGAATCTTACTGCTGTTGCTGTTTATTGATTCCAGTTTAATTACATTTGAACTATTGGCATCTGACTCACATATCATCTTTAGTATATTCATATACTGAGAGATAAGTGCATCCATCTTGCTTGGAAGCATAAAAGCTTGGAAGTGTTTATTAGCACCAGTAAAACATGAGAAAAAAAAAAAAAAAGAAAGTGTTATTTTGTAATGTTTTGATCCTTTTAGTCTCTTGGTTTAGATTCCTAGGCTACTTTTAGGTTATCAGATTTCTGCTGCAAACAGCCTTAATTCCAGTAATGTACTAGCTAAAAAACCTGAACACAATGCAAACACACAGAGAAGTCCATGTAAGAATAACACTTAGGTTAAATTTACAAAAGCCAGGAAAACCACAGGAGAAAACTATTTCATTAGCAGTTGAAATGTTGAAGCACTTGTAGTCTAAAACATGCCTCTCACTTACTGAAATGACAATAATCAACATAAAACACTTGAGATACATCTTACTGGATTTTTCTTTTCTGACTTTGACACCAATTCCTAAATAAATTCCAATTCTGTCTTCAATGCTATAACATTAAAAACAAAACAAAACAAAACAAACAAACAAAAAACCCCCACAAACAAACCAAACAAACAAACAACAAAAAAACCCCACAAACCAAAAAAGAAATATAAAACAAATGAAAACTCATCAACCCCAGAACAAACACAAACACCACCCAGCATTCCCCCCCAGACTGGTCTGATTCTAGTTGCGCTGTAATTAAAACTCAGGTTGATTTCGGTTATGCCTGCCTAGTTCTCGGGTGAACAAATAACAGTTCCTTTTGTGTATTGATTTCTCAATTCCTCAGTGGAAGAAGGAAGAGTTATATTATACACGAGCCCTCTAATCTAGCAAATATGGGGTAACATGATGACAAATGGAATCAGGGATAGTGAGAAGGATCATAGTTATTATTTTCTCCCACTTTTTCATTTTTTGGTTGTTTTCCTTTCTCATCCCTTCGCTCTCCCCTCCTCAGAGTAATTGTTGACAATTGGAATAGGGATGGGGTTCATTTCATATACCTTAAGTCTACTATAAATCATTCCATCCTTCCCTGCAATCAATGAGGAAGTTTTGGCAACTCTGTGGGTGAAGTCATTGCACCTTTCCAGATGCTTGTCTTCATACCAGATGGATCACCTTCCTGAGCTGCATGCCTCTCTTCAGGGACTATGGAGAATTCTGCTCCAACTTCTCTTTTCTGTCAAAAATATTTCTATTTAGATCATGTAAGCTTTAACTAAACAAAGAACTTCATCACTTTCTTTGAATATTTTCAGTATTTTAAGTGATTTCACTTCTATATTAACAGTTGCCTACTTTTGTGCTTTGCTTGCTTAAAATTTACATGGATGAAGTAATCTGCTTAGCTTGATTATTCAAGATAAGTTTATTATAGATGCGTTGTTCAATTTATAATGATATGGAACAGTCAACTTCATTTTATTTCAGCAGAAATCGTACAAAACAACAGAAGACAAATCTACTAAGAAATAAGCAGCCACTGCAAACACATAATTTACTTTTACACTTGTGATGATATCTACGTCTCAAAATTGAACTCTACATTTGTTGTAATATTCACAGAAAATGGTTAAACTTCTTAGGATTCACCTGTCTTTTTGCAAATGTCTACTAATAAAATTATTCAACAGCTTATGAAATGGCTGGTTCAGTAGGAACCATATATTGCAAATCTATTTAAGGCAAGATATTTCTTTCACAGAATTAGCATTATAGAATGCTTGAGTGTAAGTTGTTAAGAAAACTTCCTATTCTGGAAACTGACCATTCACAAGGCTCTTGGAAAGTCACACTCCCAAGGCCAGAAACTTTCACTGCTGGGACTGAAGTCCCTTCACAGAGGTCAGCTCCAGTGAGTCCATGGGTGCCTGGCTTGGCTCCTTACACACCTCATTATCACTGGGGAGCGGAAGGCTTAGACAAAATTTATTAGAGAAACCCTCTTGTTGAGCTACAGGGTGCAGAAAGGACCCCTTTGCTTTCTAAACTTCTCAGAGCAGAGCTGAGGTGCAACTGGATTCAATCTTAGCCTCAGATTTTGTCAACAGTTTAAATTTAGGAAATTATAGAGGTATGATTAGATCACTTTGTCCCACAGGTTTTAATGATGGCAAATCAGATATATTTATACAAATGAATTATTTATTATGACAAAGCAACAGACAAATGAAATGACAAGCGAACAGATGAAAAAACTTAATTAGAATTGTTTACTACACAGTGTAAAAGCTAAAACCTACTAGTAGAGTATAGTATATCATAAAATAGTATCAAAGTAATTATATTAAAGCAATTGTATCAGAGCTAGCAAAAAAAGAAACCATTATTAAGTAGAGATTGACGTAACTCACCACACCACCATCGAGGGTAGATCTCCCTCCTTCACTTAACCCCTGTAGAGTAACCACAAAGAGGCATCCCAGCTTCATGGGCGAAAGCACGTGGGAGAATCTGCCATATGAAAGTTGAACTGGGGTTTTATAGTTATAAAGTAATTGACTGCCAGTCACATATCTCCACGTCAGCTAACATCTTATCAGTCAAATCTTGCTTCAAAGAGCAGGATGGGTGTTTGAAGTTTGGTGAACCAGGCTAGCGTTAGCATAATTCAACACTAAAAACAGTGGCATGGCTCCACTAGTTACCCACCACAGCGTGTGTTCTTTGGGTTCTCTGACCGGATTCCGGGCCAAACCATCCTGCCAGACTGACTCACACCCTCAGATGAGGTTTCCCCTAGCAGAGTCTTAGATGTCTCATTCCATAAAGTAATTTATTCACAGTGCAGTAACAGAGACAAAAGCCCAAGCTGGTGCCTCCAAGGAGGGCCCTCCCAAAAAAGGAACTGCTGGACTTTTATATCTTCACCATCTATCCTCACTCAAGTCTCGCTCTTCCTCTTGAGTCCTTCACTTTTGCTGTCTCTCAGTGTCCATCTACCTGGCTGGGGACATCCATCTTCATGCCCTTTGTTAACCAAGGGTTGGCAGGTCACAGCTTCTTGTCTCAGGCTCAGCCTGCATCTCAATCTGCATCTCAATCTGCAGCTTGCAAACCGAGCTACCTGCACCAGGTCTATTCCTCAAAACAGTTATGCCACTCAAAATTTATTTGAATGTGTTTTTATAACAGTCTCCAGAAAAGACTAATTCCTGCTTAATTTATCCTGATATAAAGAACTTGCACTACAATATTTTGCATGCATACAGTAGCAGGTATCATATTATAAATTATAAAACTGCAGATCACCTGTTAATATTGCCTTCTGGAGTAAAAGGAGAAGTTAGATAAGAACTGGTTTGATTAGATTTTTGATATAATGTTAAAATTACTGTGAAACTTCCTCTTGAAGTTCTTTTAAAGAAATACAGCAGTGTATACCTGTGATAGTGACAGATACTAGAAACAAGCAAGAAAAGGATATATAGCTGGATATAGACTCTGCCTCCTCTTTAACTTCATAGATTTTATTTTTATAAAATCTTTCAGTTCACGCACTACTGTCTTTTTCTCAAATCTTGTGTTATTCACTAGTTTTCAGTTAACAGCTCCGATGAGAGAGCTCAAATAATTAATTCTATCTTAACAGTGATTCAAATAGTCCATTTTAATTAATGTAATCCCACCATTATAAGTAGAGCATAAAAAAACCATTGGAATTCTCTAATGTAATTTTAAAAGTAATGATTCCAAAATTCTATTTTATTTAGCAGATGTTTATGATTATCTTTTAATATTTGTCCTGGACAGATTTTATTCATGAAAGACTATAAAGCAGCTCAGACAGGATGATTTCAGTACTCTCTTATTCATACATTCAGATGCATACATGCATTCATATTTTACAAAATGAAATGTCATGCTTCTTGTCAGTGACAGCTAGATTAGATATCTGCTAAAATTTTATGAAAAAAAAAATTAAAATCTACACTGACCCAGTGGCCAAAGAATACAGAACAATTTTTTGTCTGCAACAGTACCCTCTGATTTACATCTGAGGATCACAGTGTTTAGAGACTAGGACAGCACCTGGGGAATTCATGGGGGAAAAAAGGTTCTTTGGACATGCTCCATTTCCATGCAAATGGCCAGCGAGGTGCTTACTGAGGGCTGAGGAAGATCAGATAAGGTTTAGAACCACTGATTCCATTCTTCACAAACGAATAGTTCTTTAATTTTTGATTGGACTGTATTTGTTCAGCTGGGGCAGTGTGAATACTTTGCCAAACATTGCCCTCAATTTCATCTTTTTAATTATCTAGGGTAGCTTCTTCTCACTACAAGATTTGATGACATTCTCATCTTGTCTGCCTGCTGAGTTTGAATTCACTAGATACACAAAGAGCTAGTGTTCTTAGTTTCCTAGCTAAATAATATTTTGCCTAAGCAATGAAAATAAATTCAAACATTGAATATTACAACCTGGACTGGAGTTAGACACCTCCCGGCCTTGGGATATTTTTCATCTCTGTCTTATTTCCTGGTAAATATAATTTCTACCTTTCAGGTTATCAAGTATATAACTGGATCAAAAGTAAACAAATCAGATACACGTACTGAGTATTTATACTGTTCAGTGAAATTCTTACCACACCAACTACAAAACAAAAAAATTCTAGAGAAATATATCAGATAAAAAAAAAAAAAACAAAACAAACAAACAGTTCCAGCAAAGAAATAATTCAGTTTATCAATTCATGAGGGTAAATCGAGTGTGTTTTTTTTCTTGTGCCTTATACTTCCAACTTTTTCATTTCTTCAAAAATGGGATAAATAGGTGGAGGAAAGGAGAATATTATAATTACTGGGTTCAGCTGCCTTTTACACTGTGTGTCTGTAACAGACGCAGAGTCACCACTGCCCTCAGTTCCAGACTTGACTGAAAACTCAAAACACCTTCCCCCACCCCTCCTCTCCAGGCTCGATTTAACCTCTGATGCTGATACTCCATCAAAGCAGCATAGAGAAGATAGGGAATGGTGGACTGTGGTCAGTACACAACAGTTCTTATCTGCCATTCCTTAGTTCTCATAGATTTCCCCTGCTCCCTCATGGATCCTTCCCACAGGCTGCAGTTCTTCATGAACTACTCTAGCATGGTTTGTTGCCATGGACTGCAGTCCTTCAGGAATGGGGTAGTACAGCATGGGCCTCTCACAGACCACAGTTCCTGCCAGGACTCTGCTCTTGCACAGGGTCTCCACAGGTTGCAGTTTCCTTCAGGACACATCTATCTGCTTCAGTGTGGGGATTTTCATGGGCTGCAGTGTGTACATCTGTTTTGACATGGCCACTTCCATTGATTCCAGAGGGGACAAACTGTTTCATAAAACTACAGAATCATACAATCATATAATTGGAGGCCTCTAAGATCACTGAGTCCAACCATTCTAAGATCACTGAGTTCAACCATTAACCTTACACTGTGAAGTCCACTACTAAACCATGTTCCTAAGTGCTATATCATGATGTTCTTTTCCATGGGTTAAAGTGGAATCTGTTCTGGTATCTGGAGAATCTCCTCCCTCTCCTTTTCTCACATTGGTGCCTGCAGGGCTTCTTTTTTTCTGCTGAATATATTTTTTCACACTCTTCTCTCACACTTACTCTTTCCTAAATTTGTTATCAAAGAGACATCCCCACCATGGTTGACAGATTCAGCTGTGATTCAGTCCTGCAGTGGGTCTGGCTGGATAGGGCTTTTTCCATCTGTCCACAAGTATAAACTGGGAGAGGATTGGCTGGAGAGCAGCCCTGTAGAAAGGTATGTGAGGATGTTGGTTGGCAGCAGGACCAATGTTGGTCAGCTGTGTGCCCTGGCAGCCAAGAGGTCAAACCACATCCTTGGGTGCATCAAACAGCATATCCAGCTGGTCAAAAGAGGTGGTTATCCCACTGTGTGCAATGGTGTGGCCTCACCTTTACTGCTGTGTGCAGTTCTTTGGCCCAAGATTTAGGAATGATATGAAGGTACTGATTTCCTTTTATGACAAGGTAACCCACCTAGCTGATGAAGGGAAGCCAGCTGATGCAATTTTTTGGATTTCAGTAAAGCTTTTGATACTGTCTCTCACAGGACCTTTCTGGACAAAATGTCCAGCACACAACTGGATAAACATGTATTGTGGTGGGTTGAGCACAGAGGGTAATAGTGAATGGGAGAACATCAGACTGGTGATCTGTCACTAGTGGGGTTGAACAGGACTCCATTTTAGGCGCTGTGCTCTTCAATATCTTCATAAATTACTTGGATCGAGGACTGGAAGGAATACCAAGAAACTTTGCAGATGACAAAAAACTGGGAGAAGCTGTTGACTCCCTCAAAGGCAGGGAGGTGCTGCAGAGAGACCTCCGAAGATTAGAGGACTGGAGAGTCACCAACCATATGAAGTTAAACAAGACAAAGTGACAGATTCTGCACTTGGCATGGGGCTAACCAGGGTGTAGGTACAGACTGGGGAATGAATGCTGGAAAGCAGTGCTGTGAAAAGGGACCTGGAGGTCCAGGTCAGTGGCAAGTTGAATCTGAGTCAGCAGTGCCCTGGCAGCCATGTGGGCCAACTGTGTCCTGGGGGGGTATCAGGCAAAGCATTGCCAGCCCATCGAGGGAGGGGATTATCCCATTCTGCTCTGTAGTGATGGAGCCTCACTTTGAATATTGTGTGCAGTTTTGGGCAATGCAATATAAGAAATTTATTAAGGTCCAAAAGAGGGAAGTAAAAACAGTGGAGGGCCTTGAGGGGAAGCCGTGTGAGGAGCAGCTGAGGTCACTTGGACTGTTCATCCTGGAGAAGAGGAGACTGAGAGGAGACCTTATTGTAGTCCACATTCACTTTCTTGTGAGAAGAAGAGGAGGGGCAGGACCTGATCTCTTCTCTATGGTGACCAGTGACAGAACCTAAGGGAACGGTCTGAAGTTGTGTTAAGGGAGGTTTAGGTTGGATATTAGGAAAAGGTTCTTCATCCAGAAGGTTGTTGGACACTGGAACAGGTTCCCCAGAGAAGTGGTCACAGCACCAAGCCTGACAGAGTTCAAGAAGCATCCTTGAATGTGGCCAGAGTAGGGCAGAGAAGGTGGTGAATGGGCTGAAATAAAAGCCCATGAGAATTACCTGAGGAATTTGGGCATGTCTAGTATGGAGAGAACAAGGCAGAGGGGAGATCTCATTGCTCCCTTAAGATTCCTGAGGAGGGGAAGTGGAGACGGAGGTGCAAATCTCTTCTCCCTGGGATGCAGTGATAGGATATGTAGGAACAGTTCAAACTTGTGCCAAGGGAGATTGAGACTGGACATTAGGATGAAGACCTTTACTGAGATGGTGGTCAAATGCTGAAACAGGCTTCCTAGAGTGGTGATCAATGCCCAAAGCCTGCCTGTGTTTAGGAGACATTTGGACAAATCCCTTTATAGTATGCTTTAACTTTTGGTAAGCCTTGAAGTGGTCAGGGAGTTAGCCTAGATGATCATTGTAGATCCCTTCCAACTGAAATAGTGTCTTTTTCCTCCCTCTCCTCTCTCTCTCGTCTCCTCTCCCTTTCTCTCCCCTCCCCTCCCTCTCCTTTCCCTCTCCCCTCCCTTCCCTTCCCTCTTCCTTGGTATTTGCTAACCTGCCCTGGTATTCTCTAACACCTTGTAAGACCACAGGTTCATGCTACATGCTCACTGATGGGGTTTTATGTTAAAAATACACAAGGCTCCAAAAATCCACTTGCTAGATTTATTAAAAGGTCCTTCAGTTATTTTTATACCTTGAGAGAGCCCATGGGAGAAGATGCTACACAGGTTTCTCAGGAGGTCAAATAATACACTTTTAAAAGCTTTTTAATACACTTTGGCAAACTTTAGAAAATAAGGGAACTTGGCAGAAGTTTAAAGGGCAGCATTCAACCAAGATAAAGCATTTCACAAAGCTTTGACTTAGCACATGCTAACCCATAAAATTTAGCAAAATCCAACCCACCTGGCTTTAAGTTAACCAAATAGCAAGAAAGGACATTAGGAGAAGACAAAGCAGTAAAGAAAGAGAGAGAATTATGGCTACTGCCTTGAGTCCCATGCAATTCCATTTTCCACATATCCAAATGGTAGGACTGCAACAACCTCCTGTGGCCACCCCTACCAGGTGGAACTTCTGGCTCGCTGGTGACCCTGGGGCTGGATTAGGGCTCTGGGGCAGGGTCTGGGGAAGTGCTTCTGGTGTGCCAGTGACTGACAGCTGCTCTGGGGCTGCTCCAGCAGGGTAGTGTATGGAGCAGGGCACCATTCCACCTCTGTGAAATTCGACCTGTCCCACAAACACACACGCTTAAATTGGTCTGAAGCAACACTTAATATAATAATCCCGAGTCTAACACCCTTGCTGTCAAAGCCTTGCCACATAAATCCAGTGCAGAGAGATAAAAACTATAAATTCTAGACTTACAGTGACAAGACTAACAGTGTTTTCACTTTGATGTTACTCAACACAGTAATGAACTCTGTGAACAGCACAAAATGTTCAGTTACCATGTAGATTAGCTGTGTTCTGCAAGCTTAAATCGCTTCTAAGGAATTAATAGAAAAGCTAGAAAGCTAACTAGAGATAAAGGATAAACATACGATAATTAGCCTATCTTAACCATTTTTTTAAATGCATTCCATTTTCACAGTGAATAATCTTGTAAAACATCCTAATTATAATTGAACCCATTCTTTAAGAAACAGGTGCCTAAAGTCTAGAGAACTTGAAACTCTTGATCTAACTGAAGCAATAGCTGAGGAGTCATAGTACTGTGCACGGGCAAATACAAAACCAGACTAAACCACGATAAAAAAACCCAACCAAACAAACGAACAAACAAACAAACAAACAGTTTAAATTATGATACTCTCTCAGGTCAGAGGAGCAGACAAAGAAATTAAATTTTGGAAGGCTGTTATTACTTTTTTGTGGATTATAATTGCGTTTTTGCTATACTAATTTTTTAATCCTTTAAATTATACATATCCTGTCATATACATATTCTTTTGAGTTGTGAAGTTTATGCTTTTCAGGGGAATGATTTTTACAGTAGACTTAGAATTTCTATCCTTAATAAGAGCATCCTTTTTACTATGGAATCAAAACCAAAGGAAACCTTCACCTTCTGTAGTGTCAAGCTTCTGGGTTTTGTACTGTGTGCTCTTTAGCTTTAGTGGGATCCAATACATTTTAAACGTGAAATGTTATCAACAACTTTCATACAGCATGTTTTTAGAATTACTAGCTGAAGAGGTAAATTCTAGGCAGTGGGCAAGCAAATATTTGATGTAAATGTATTGTAAGACTCTAGGAGAATTAGTAAATAAACTTCATTAAGAGCTGACAGCACAAATTCCACTAGAAAACCATATGCAAACTCCTAAATCTCGAGATGAAAATACTTCAGGAGTTAGCCTTTGACTGGTCCTTATTAGAAAGAACTATGAGAATAAGGAATCCAAACCTTAATTTATTAATAATTGGTTAATAAATTAGCCTAACAGCCTTTCGTTACCATTTTATTAGGGAATTTATTTGAAATTACAAAGTGCAATATGAGACTAATTTACAGACAAGTTTTGCCCTCTTAGAGTCATGTCATGTATAAATTTGAATAAAAATCAGTGTCTCTAAATAAAAAATCATTTGCATTCAAATAAAGTGAATACCAGTCAACACCATAACCCTACCCCTAACCCTAATGCTAGGGTTCATGCTCCATGACTTTTCATGACACTAAGGATGGACTGACAAGCCTATAGTTCCCTGGATCCCCCTTCTGGACCTTCTCGTAGATGAGTGTCCCACTGGCCAACTTCCAGTCAGCTGAGGAATCCACAGTTAGCCATGACTGCTTATAAATGATGGAAAATGGATCAATGAGCACTTCTACCAGCTTCTTCAGTGTCCTTGGGTGGATCCCATCCATCCCCATACATAAGTGGTGTAGCAAGTCACTAACCTTTTCCCCTTGGAACACAGGAGCTTCATCCACACCCCATCTCTGTCTTCCAGCTTAGGGCCATGTATCCTGAGAACATTTGGTCTTACTGTTAAAGACTAAGGCAAAGCAGGCATTAAATACCTCAACCTCTCCCTCATTCTTAGTTGACATGTTTCCCCCTACGTTTAACAAATGATGGAGATTCTCCTGAACCTTCTTTTGTTGCTAATATCTTTATAGAAACATACTTTATTTTCTTTCTTGACAGTAGGCAGATTAAGTTCTTATTTGGGCTTTGGGCCTTTGAATTTTCACCCTGTATAACTTCACAGAGTCCTTGCAGTCCTCTGTAGTTGCCTACCGCCTCTTCCAAAGATTATAAACTCTGTGTTTTTCCCCAAGTTCCAGACAAAGTTCTCTGTTCAGAGCTCTCTGGTCTTCTTCCCCATAGCTCATCTTTTGGCACACAGGGATGGCCTCCTCCTCTGCCTTTAATGCCTCCTTCTTGAAGAATGTCCAGCTGTCCTGGATTCCCTTGCCCCTCAGGACTTCCTCCCAAGGGACTTTCTTAATTCAGTCTCCTAACCAGGCCAAGGTCTGCCGTCCAGAAATCCAAGGTAGCAGTTCTATTCATCCCACTCCTTTATTCTCCTAGAACTGAGAACTGTCATTTCATGATTACTTTGTGCAAGATGGTGTTCAACCACCACATCACCCACAAATGCTTTGCAGTTCACAAACAGTGGGTCCAGTGGTGTTCTTTCCCCAGTCTTTCAGCCCATCTAAGCCTCTGCTACTGCTCACAATCTCATGTATTCTATGGTTGTCTAGATGTTCACTTCAGGATCTCCAGAATAATAGTGCAAGGAAAACGAGATATAAATAGAAATATATTTTTCTAAATACACTTTAAAAAAAAATTGAAAAATAATGCATTCATGAGCAATTTGCAAACTCTGAGTTCTGTAATTTTCTGATTCCTGAAAAATGGATATCCTAGCCTACTTACAGTAGACTTGAGGGAATGTTAATGAAATGAGCTTTTCTAGACAAAAGCAGATTTTTTGAAAACCAGAAAGTTCAATTCTTATTGTCAGTGCATACAAGACTAACTGCTTTCCATCTGTTTTCCAACCTGTTTTCACTGTGTGGTCCACTATCTTTGCAGGACAGGTAGTTTTGCTACTTTCTATGATAAATAGGAGAGATGATGTGTTTTAGGTGGTTAAGTGAGGGCAGATCTCATTTATGAAGTACCAGATAAGAATATATCCTTACAATCCCAATTCCAACCTTGAGCAGTCTTTATTTTACACATTTTCACCCCTGAGTCCTGCCCAGGGGACCACTGCTTGATTAAACAACTTTTAAAATGTCCTCATAAGTAAAGCTGCATGAAGGACAGACAAATCTTAGTTTGTTTTCAATGTAATTTTTTTTTCGGATGATACAGAATAGAAATAATGAAATAACAAGTTAAATATTTTTCTCATCCTTGTTTTAAGTTTTTCCAAAAAAAAAAAAAAGAGTAATAGTTTTTTAAAAATGAGAAATATATTTTAAAATGTTACTATAGGTGATAATTAAGATAATTGATTGACATGATGCTATTATATTATATATTATATTATGCTTATGTAAAATAATGAGGCTGGGTATTATTTATTATGCATTTTGAGCCCTAAGATAATGATAAAAGATTAATTAAGCTCTCTTTTAATAAATAATGTTACTATTTCAATTTTATAAATAAACACTGTTTTTATTTTCTTTTTAATCTCTAAGATTTAATATAAAGTCCAGTATTAAGTCAGATCTCTGTAAATTGTTGAGGTAAAATAAGCATGATTCAATGTGTTCAAGACAACAGCAAAAAAAGAGACTAATTTGAAAATAAATCACAGTGCAATCCCTGTCTGTGTAAAATTCAGTAGCTCTAGCAATGTTAAATCTCTATAACTACTGTATACAAGTTAACCTGCAGTAACTCTATGGGAGCATATATAGGACATTAGGAAATTAGGACTGTGTGAATTTAAAGTTATGAAGAGAAACTTCCATAATCAAAAGTTATTTGATTCTTACTTAGCAATTCAAGCATTTATTTCCTAATGTTTGTCAGGAACATACAGTCTCTGGTATTCACTGGAGAGCTGCATCTTTTCCTACATATTATATTGAGATGTATTGGGGAATCTATGAGCCGTGAACTTTCTCAGTGACAACATAATGAAATCAACCAGCTCATTATACTGATCTGCTTATTAGAAATAAATCAACTCTGTGACTGAGCAAAAAGCAGGAATTGAAGAAGCTATTCTAGGAAAGTCATAAAAAATAAAACATAAGAATTTGAATACATCCTTGGAGTCTGTTGACTAATAACTAAATCATGGGAAGCATAATTGTTAAAATATGTGAATAGATTGATCATTTATCAGTGTCCCTTTCCTTTTTTCTTGAATGAGGACATAAAGAACACAAGCTGAAGCTGAAATGGTGTGGGAGGCCTTACAGATATATATATATGCATATACATATATATATATCTACGTATATTGCATACACATATATATATCTATATAAAATGATATAAATGAAATACTTTCAGAGATGCAAGACACCATTAAACCAAAGAAGAAGAGTAAGATGGAGTGGATATTAAGATAAACATGGGAAACTACTTCAGAGATAACCTTGTACTCTGGGTCTTATTTGCATAGGCTGATCTTGGCTGCCAGGCTGCCAGGTGGCTGAAGGATAAGATAAATACAAGACAATGTAGATGTGTCTAATATTATTGTGCAGAGGGCTAGTTAGGAGGCTACATATGCCTGTAACTAGTCACTTCATGCTTGTATTTTATAGAAGAAATACTTCTTAAAACCTATTTCAGACAATCACTAATGAGAAGTCACAATTCTTTGAAATTAGGACAGGAAAACCAAAATCTCTTCCAGGTTTATTTAAATTTCCAGTGCCATAACCATAAGGAAAGATCTCTTCCTAAGACCCTTTTTTTCTACTCAAGGATGGGTTTTCCTTCCTCTTGCCTTTACCCTTTCCTTTGCTCTTCCTCTCCCCTTTCGCCTTCCCTCATTGCTACTGCTATTGCATTTCATTCACATCTACCATCAGAACTGGACAAACATGGCCCATGCTCTTCTTAAGCAGCTCAAAAATTTAGACTGAAATTTTCACTTTTAATGTAAAATATTAAGTAAATAATTTTGTAAGTAGGATTTAATTCTGAGGCACAAATAATTGTGTGAGGAACAACGAAAAGATCAAAAGTTTTTTGGTTTTTTTTTAACAACCACCTGCCAGAATGATGCCAACGGAACTATGCAGAAAGTTTGAAGGTATTAATTTTTCATCTCAGCTACTCACATAAAAAGTTGCCATGTGAAACATGAAATGTAATATATACAGCAATTTATTCCATTACTTTCATGTTTATTCATACTTAATCATGCATTAAATTCTTTTTCTCTGAAGCAATGAGGTACATTCTAGTCTTGGACACTACTCTAGTGTCATCTCATGGATCACATGGCAAAGAGTAACCTGAATTTCTATTGATTTTGGTTTTTTAAACAAAGGCATAAAATTTCTCTTTGCATATACTGTGTTAATATACAAAATAATTACCTTGTGCCTTGCTCTAAAATTATTTTTAGCATGTAATTAAGTATTTTTCAATTTTTTTTTTCAGGTAATTAACAAATTTATCAATCTGACAGATACAGATTTTATTACTTTATTGCTCTATTATATATACATATATAAGATATTCTGAATACTGTATATCTTTAAAATTTAAACGCACAAATATGTTTAATTTGTATGTATAAACTGCGAATTTTGAATTATTAGTGGAAAGTCTCAGAGATATGGTATAATAACTCATGAAAAAAAAATGAATGTTTATTTTGGATTTTATATTTTATTTAAAGGAAAACTATTTTATAGGCTTGTTTTGTATATATTATGTGTTGTGCATTTCTTCATTTTAAAGAAATGTGCAGGACATACAAATGTATACATGAAAGTCATTCCTGCAGAGCCTACCTCCACTGAAATCTTGCATAAGAGACACAATCTTTGTAATGACTCTCCAGGTCAAGAAATCCGATCTTTATTAAATAATTCTAGAATGAAAAAATAATAAAAAGGGATGTCTTCTAAGAACTAACAAATGGAGACTTTTAAAGCAAAGACTCAATAATTCAGTTACTAAATATGCAATTTATAAGACTTCATTTTGCTAATAAATGCCAAGGTTGTTTTACTAGATGTGTTAAAGGGAAATTTCAATTTTTATCTGATCATTTAAAAGTCCAGTATTACTACATTTTAATTTTAATAGCATATTCATGGAAAAGGTTAGTGTAATTTTTCCGCCTAGTATTATCAATCTCTACTCTTTCTGCTTCTTTAATCAAAATTATAAAAGTCAAGAGTTCCACCTTTATGGAAGGAATCAATACTTTTTTTAAAAGAAAATGTGTGAGCTTGTGTTTTTTCTCATTTTGGTCAGATTATTAATTTCAGAATGTACATGAAATGTAGATATTCATTACCATCTCTGATTAAACCTCCTTTATTGAAAAAAAACCCCACATTTAGCACACTGAGCTCAAAGTTCTACAGAGAAGGTGGAGCCATCGTCTTACAGGCAGAGACCAATGACAGGGCCAGAGGCAATGGGCACAAAACTGAAACATGGAATGGGCAAGGAAGAGAAAATCATCATCATGTAGCAAAATGAGTCTTAGAAAGAGGTCTTTCACTTATGATTATGGCACTGAAAACTTAAATAAACATAGAACAGATTTTTATTTTCCTGACTTAGTTTTAAAGAAATGTAACTTCAGTTGTTGACTGACAAGAAATTTTTAAAAGTATTCATCTCTATATATTTTTATATATGTTTATATATGTATGTGGACATACATTATATAAATGTACATATGCAAATGCTTGTAAAGAAAACCCCTTCTGAATTCTAAAGATATTTGTAGAATAAAATCCCCAGCTTTTAAAGAAGTCCTAATATCCCATGAATGATCTGTTAAATCTGAAGACTTTTAGTACCTGAATCTGAAAAAAACAATTTACATCTTCTCATATCTATTAGATTCTTTGGAGAACTCTTGGTCCAACTGGCATAACTTCACTTTAGAGCACTTAAGTGCTCTGATCCTGCCTAGGTAGGATATTATGTAAATGTTCAGCAGAGTCCTAAGCAGTATGTAAGATTTACTGTACTCAGATATTAGGAGGTACCACAAATCTCTTAGATCTTTGGAAAAACTCATTTGTTAGCTGTGTACAAGTATGGAGTTGGTCATCTTTTAAATCACTGATTTTTATTAGTTAAATTGAGGAAACTGTACAAGTTTGCAGCCTGTATTTGCATGAAGTCTTTGTATTCAAAGAATGAACTTAAACAGTGAAACCAATTAAAATAAAAAACAACCTTGACACTCCTCTGCCTATATTCTCCATTAATAGTTTAATCTTTGAGAGAATAGTATCAATTCTGAAATATAGGATGGTTCAAAGAAAAAAAACATGACCTGTGCATAGCCAAGGGAAAGAGCTATTTCTTCTAAAACAAGAATTCACTGAAATACAGAGAGCAAGTGCAGTAGGTTCCTTCTTCATTTCTCTTCCTTACCCTCTTGATGATTCTTTTTATTCTTCATTTTATTGCATAGCAGGCCCTCTTTTGCATGGAGGAGGGAATAGAAGCCCTGCCTGGTGACTGTCCAAAAATCTGGGCCTAACAGGACTTTCTACAATGGATGCAAGCATGCAAAGTTCGATGTTGCAGATCCCTTAAAAGGGAGTAGTAATAAGCAATATCCTTGTTGTCTCTATACTATAAACAGGATAAAATATATGTTTTCTCAAAAGTGCAATTTAACTTAATGAGAAGACCTTGACAATATTTTCAGGAAAACTGTAAAATTGTCAGTTCTCCAAGTGCGAGATACACTCTTGTGAAAATTAAGTGATAAAGATAAGCACCAGTTGCCCCATTCTTTTCAAACATTTCTGAACCTGAGAAGTCACACTCAAGACTGTTGTATTGTTATCTTTAAGGAATTGATTTGTATTTCCCAGATATTGTTATTTTCCTCTTTTCTTGGAAGTCTAAAAATAACAGAATCAAAATGCACATAAAAAGACCCCCAAGGACTGAGCTGATTGCCTTTGTTGCATGAAAAACAAAATAAAAACTACAACAAATATCCATGTGCACTTGATCGGAAATGTCTTTTTTGCCAAGGGTTTAATTCAGAGCCAATGTATAAAAAAGTGAATCTTAAACAGAAATTAAAACAAAATGAGGAAATAAGAAATAAGTTAGAAGGCAGCATCTATCATTTACCATATCATTTAATTACCATTGTATGATTATCTGTCCTCCTGTTTTTAATTACCACACTCTCTTATGTATTACTTTGTTGCTATTTCTCTTGTAATTAGTTTTATTTGAAAAAGCTAATTATGTGCCACTTATTTCCTTACACTTAGTGTGCAATTATCGCTGATCCAGTGTGAACCAACTGGTTAATGATCATATCAGTAAATATCTGTTTTCCCCATTCAAGGGAAGCAAACACTACTTAATGATGACTCTCACAATTGTTTTCAGAGTTCCCAAATATAATGATGGGAAAATTTTGAGCTCCTTTTTTATTCAAAAGGAAGACATTTTATCATAAGCCTATGTCCAGCATTTAATGACAGTTCAGAAAAATGTCACATATTTATTTATAATCTTCACTGGCTGTCAATCATTGATAGCTTTCTTCAAAGTTCCTCACTATTTAATAAGATAGTTACTACTGGAATACCATTAAATGCTAATAACTGGAGAATCTATTTTAAAATTGCTTAATTATCAACACCATGGGTAAATATTGTATTATCATTTAAAAAATAGAACATATTTTATGGCTTTTTTACATTTTAATATGTGTCATGGTCTTATGTAGTCAACATAAAACATGAATTTTAATCAAATATTATGAAAACTATGTTAAATACAGCAGGAATAATAATACTTCTAAAGGAGAATGATAAGCATAATTAGATGGCACAATGTTGATGATTAGATTTCTCAAAATATCCAATTCTGTTGATTAATTCAAAGCATATTACTCTGCAAAATCTTTCATAATGTCATACTAGGAAGCCCCAGCTCTAAGATGCTGAGAGACAGACACAAGTAAACCATGTATAATTATTCAGTTTACAACAATGCAGTTTTCATTTCTATTAGTCTTATAACCAACTTATTTGAAAATTAAAATTCTCAAAAAAGGACAAAATTACAGTATTTCTATTGTTTATCATTATTATTATTAAAAATATTAGAATTTTAAAGGATTTGAAGTAAGAAAATACTTTGTATGCTCTTTTGAGTGTAAAAATTCTTTGCCCTATTTTTTTTTACCAATACCTTATGGGGAAGTAAAAAAAACAGTCCAAAAACTAAGAAAAATAAGCTGATAAATCACAGAAAGGATTGAGATTGGAATGGATTTCACGATTTTTTCTTTTGACTTTACAGTGTGCAGCCCTCCTATTCAAGTAAGGCCACTAAAACCAGTTGCCCAGCCTCATGTCCAGGTGACATTTGAATACTTCCAATGTGAGAGCCTCCATAACCTCTGTGAACAACCTGTATCAGTGTTCACCCACCACCTCACAAGGAAAACATGTTTTCTGATGTTCAAAGGGAACTTACTGTGTTTCAGTTTGTGCCAATTGCCTCTTACCCCATCTGTGTGTGTCACTGAAGGGAGCCTGCTATCTTCTTTTCACTCATTTATTTATATAAATTTGTATAAATTAAAAAGATCCTTCTAGAGATTTCTCCTGAACAGCCCCAGCCTTTCACAATAGGAGAGATGCTCCAATTCCTTCATCTTCTTAGTAGCCTCTCACTACTCAGGGCTGGCTTCCTGGCTGCTCACCTCCTGGCTGGAGCGTGGATCCTGGCCACTAATCCCTGACATGATATCCAAAAGGGGCATCCCCACCCTATGGAGCAGACATGCCATGAGGATTTCTGCTGCTTGAGAACTTGAGTGCTCACAACTGACAACATAAGAAAGGCACAGTTGGTCTCTTTGCATATGTGCCTTGATATATTTTCTGTGGAATTTTTTACTAGTTAATAAAAAGAATTATTTTATTTTATCCAGCATGAATGAAAAGACTTTTTCCTTTGTCTTAGAATTAAATGTGAAAAAGGAGTATTCCATGATTTTGCTGGATGTGATGCCAAGCTGTCTGTTAACAACAGCTTATAAAGTAGTTACTATGTACTTGTCTCATCTTAGAAGTAGGATTGAATGCCAGCAATTTTTTTTTCTCCACAAAATGTTAAGTGTTGCCAGCTGTAAAGAATTTCCAGAGCATAGAATTTGGAACTTAAGAATTACAGTGTAATAATACAGACAAACCCTAGAGGTATAAAAAACAAGGTTTGGAGTTCATGTTCTCTGTTTGGAATAGAAGAATACGTATTGCTTTTCTTAGATGGGTGCTGCTAATGTAAACACATTATTCTGAAACACTCCATTACCCATAGGGCAAAGATAACTCTACAGAAAATGAACACATCTGTGTATGGAGAAAAGATGCAAACGGTGTGGTAAATGCAACATAGTACTGTACATATTTAGTATAAGTTATACTTTATATAGACCAAAATGCACATAAGGGTGGTGGCATCTCTATGTACATATTACATGTACACATATATATAGAAATATATGCATATATAAAAATTATATATACAGAAATTAGATTATTTCTCTTTGTGAGAAGTTTGATGTGGATGGGTCCAGACCGTGCCAAGAGTGTGAGTAACCTTTCCTCACAGACCCTTCCTTCTTCCCTTCTCAAATCCACAAGGCTTTTAAGTTCAGGAGCAGGTTTGAAGAGAAACTTGAAGCAGTAACTCTCAGCAATAGGTCAAAATGAAACAAAAAAGACATAAAAAATGGCACAAAAGTAATATCACCATCACTCACCCTTTAAGTCTTTGCGGGACAGAGTTTTCTTTTTAGTCTTTTTTTTCATAGACTTTCTTGTTTGTTCTTAAAAAAACCCAAATAAACAAACCAAGAAACCAGAAAAGATGCATTTGTGATATTTTCTGTTTTATGGGGATCTCATCTGATGTCTGCCTTAACATTCTGCTCTGCATGGCAGTCACTTGTGTTATCAATATAATTATTACATTATAAAGAAAATTTGAAAAAATCAAAACCATATTGAATATGTATAATAACAAGACAATATTGCATAGATTGATTGCAGTTTTATACAGTCATTTTTCTGATCACATAAAGAGTATTTTACTTTGAACAATATCTATATGAATGATAATATATAACTTTAAGTTCAGTTTCTTCTTTCTTTAGAACAAGTGTATCTTTAAATTCATAAGACCAATCCCTGTGTAGTAAGTATCATCTAATGATTCCCAACATCCTTTTAGGAGAAAACTGCTATAATTTTTGGAAATAATTGAGCTGGTGTTTTGGACACAGCATGTCACTTTGAGACACTTTCTTACCCTTTAAGTGGATTGAATAACCTCTGGGTCCTAGCCTGGCTGCTGCAAAAAATGAACCTTGTCCTGGCCAGAACGAGGACACCTACATATGAAAAGTTTTTTTCAATTTTGGAATTCACATATGAAAAAAGAAATGAAATTTATGTCATAATCAATCAACATGTCCATTGCCCATGAAAAGTTTAAATCACACTCAAGGGAATTAAAGCAACCAAGAACTTCCCTGTATATTTTACTTTTAAAAATGTTGAAATATAGAGAAAGCTTCCATTTTGTTGCTTTTGTCCATCTTAATACTAGGTGGACAAGGTTGGGAAAGTTTCTTTTTTTTCCTAACAATATTTAGTAGCATTAAAAATCAGGTTTCAATACATTATAGATGTTTGGAATTATTTATATTAATGTCTTTGTTCATGTTGATGTGATGCAGATAAATTTGATAGAATAGTAAAATAAATACTTTAAAAAAATTCAAAACCTCATTTAAGTTTTGCTTAAGTTTCAGTTATTGTTACTATAAAAGAAAGTGCATAGACACAGAAAAAATAGACATGAGCACAAAAAAAGATAAAGGAATAGGAACTCTGATATTCAGTAGGTAAGTTCAGACTACCTTGTTCTTTATCAGAAGATTTTTCTAAGTCCTCTGACATCCATATTTCAGCGGTGATGTGAAATGCACTATGTTTCCTGGATGGGAGGTATCGAATCAGTGATCAAAATTTGAGAACACTTGATGTGACATCTAACATCTTGAGCTGCAGCCTACTAGATAGACTGGAAGAAAAGCCTTTATATTTTTCACACCTTTTATTTCCCCACTAAGGGGTTAGAAAATGCTTCTGAGTCTTAACAATGAGACAGTGCTTTTTCAGAATCAATCCCAGCTGCTGTGTAACAGCCACATCTCCTTAGGGGAATCAATATCTTAAAAGTTACTCAGAGCAAAAGTTAGGTCTATATTATCGGTCAAGCCACGCTGACAGGTTGACAAGGCGAGAATGTCATTTATCCTTTATGGCGGAAGCAGGAACAGAGCTCTGTTCTGATCAATCCACTAAGAGGATAAGAAAGTGTCTCAAAGTGACATGCTGTGTCCATTGAACTTAAACAGCACCAATCTGCTGTTCATTTAAACCTTGCCTTTGGCAATTTTCTGGAAATGTGTGTTGAGCACTTCGGATAGTTCTTATACTTTTTTTCTGTAAGACTCTGCCTAGAATTTTGGTCTTGGAGAAAAGTTTATATGTTCCACCACTTAAAATGAAGATCCAGATTTTACTTCAAAAGACTGTCTAATGGAGAAGGGTTTGAGTAAAAAGCAGCTGATGCACATTTAATGTTGCTACATGTATATTATCTTGAAACTGAACTTTCATTTCAATAAATATTCAAAAGTGTGTGTTTTCACATGTGTGTATATGTGTGTGTGTGTATGACTATACCAATATTCAAATGTGAATTTTCCAGGAAAGGTCAATATTATTTGATCAGGTTTGATAATATCAGTTTTCGGATCTAATAGTAAGTTACTTTTCTCTTTTTTTATTTTCATTCCCATTACTTCTCATGGGTTTATAAAACCTTTTGCAGAATTTATATCACAATGAATTTGGACTTGATTTTCCTGATTCCATAGTTGATGGCTAGACAAAAGAAAGTAAAGTACTGACATTTAAACTTAACACACTGTTACATGTTTAAAATTATGCCGCTATTTTAAGTCATCATCTGCAACTCTATTAGTTCAATATTTCAAATACTCCCTGATAGCTAAAAAATGCATGTGTGTCTATGTGTGTGTGCAAACACGTTTGAGAAGAAAGAGTGTAAGAGAAAACTAATCTACATCTGATACATTTCTTTGCATAATTATTCTTCTATCATAACCTTAGGATACCTTGCAAATAACAAAGAAATTGTTGTGGAAAGAGGAAGTGGGTGTGTCTACAAGATCCACCCACAGCAAACACAACTGTTTGGAGGGAATTTGCCAAAAGTCATCTTCTTAGAGAGGAAGAAAAGCATCAGCCTCAGATGAAACAGGTGGACTCAACAGTAGCTGGGAAATATCAAAAAGGCAATTGAAGCAGAGGAATCAATCTGAGGAGAAATAGAAAAGAAACATGAAAGTTTCTAACACAGATGTTGGAAAAGAAGCATCTCAGAGCCCTGCCCCTGCTGTCAGCATCCCCAGGCCATCTGACCACAGCACAGTCCTGCCAGCACAGCCTCCCAGGTGGTCACCGAGAGCAGCCTGGTTCCAGTTAGCAGAGTCACAGGACCCAAGTGTTTAGTAACATTGTGAAAAACTAATGTTATGGCTTTCATGCTGCATTACTGATCCTGATCCTGAATGTACGGTCCGCTGACTATCAGTTGAATAGCCTGCCGTTAATAAATTCATAAATCACTTTGATCAGGAATTTGACTTAAAGCATTTGAATTGAGTAATTTTTCCTGGGCATATGAGAAAATTTCTGACATTTGGCTTATCAAGTCATATGTAATGTAATTTAACATAGGTCGAGAATTGAGATGTAAGAGTAGTCCAACTTCAATCAAAGCAAAGTATGCAAATTAACACTGATTAGTTGAAGTCCTAAGTCTTGATGGTAGGAAGCAATTATTAGGGGAGGAGAGGGATTTAAAAAAATTCCATGACAGACCATAATGGGCTGCTTCAGACTTAGGTGCTAAACAAGATATCTATTACTTTAACTCTGGCACATAAAAGTCTAAAGCCTAACACTTGATAGAGATTTTGCACAGAGACCATAAAAAAAGCAGAGGAAAGGATGAGGTTTCCCTCAGCATCTGCCTGATATATATTCTATGTCTGAGCAAGGAGACTGCCCAGGGAAGTGGTAGAGTCACCATGCCTGGACATGTTCAAGAAATGTCTGGATGTGGCACTTTGTGCTATCATCTAGTTGAAAAAATGGAGATTGGTCAAAGGTTGTACTGGATGATCTTGAAGGTCTTCTCCAACCTAAATGATTCTGTGAACCTGTGATATCAGGAGGGACATGCAGTAAAAATCCTTTAGTTTATCCTTTAACTAATTCTGCTGTGCACAAGACCATCCTACCCTACACCTTTATATGACAACACACCTCCAGCAGTGCAGATTCAGAATCTGGTGTCCCCTGTAGCCTTGCCCTTCTCAATGTCTTTGCAATCATACTTCTACCACCTTCCCATATAGTAATTATTTTACTTATTTGATGGGATCTACACCAAGGCCAATTTTAGAGTTAACAGCTTGTTAAGGTATGAAAAAAACACAGTAAAAGCATGCAAAGGAGAAAGCATATAATAAATCTATATAAGAAACAGAGATTTATTGATGTAACCATCATGTCAACTTATTCCTATTGACTATAAAGACAGCTTTGGTGTTCATCCCCCTTTAGTCATACTAATTCTTTTATGAATTCTATGTTGAAAATGCAGGCAGTTTTAATGTAGAACTTTTTCTCTGTTATCTCCATCAGTCCTCATGTCAAAGGCGAGTGTGAGATCAGTAAAAATATTACTGGTAATAGTAATGAGAAAAAAAAAAAAAAAAAGAAAACTTTCCTAAGAATTAAAAATCTCAGTTTAGAATTTGGCCAAGCAGCTTGTGTTTGTGCTTATCTGAGCTAATTCATTCATTCTAAGATTTAGTATAGTTTCACTCACCTTCCTTTGAATTTTTGTTCTAGTGGATGAAATTTTGTGCAGTTGCACAAAGATTATACTTGTTGACGTGTGAAAACAGAATGTCCCCAGAGCAAGGATCAAAGAATAGAATTATTTTTCTTGTATATATATAGATAAACACAGAAATATATAGCATGCACTAAAGTGGGGATATGATTTGAGTAAGAACCCACTCTGAACTTTAAACTCCTGTTCTTCATGCCTTAAAACATTAAATGAGTGAAATATTTCTTGATACTCATCTGGTATTTTGCCAATATTTTGCTGGAGGCATGTACAGATTTTTTTATTACTCTGCTGTTTTATGTCAAATAAAGAGAAGGCCTATGGACTTGTATGAAAGATATTTAAAAAAAAAAAAAGAAAAAAAAAGCAGCAAGTTTATTGCAATGTATTCACTCTCAAGGATTTTATCAGTAGAAGAATGAAAAAGACTAGTCTTGAGTCAATAAGAAGACGTCAAGTATACTTAGGTCACTAGTTCCTGGATTAAGGGGGAGTTGTAAACATCAAAAATGTTCATTTTACTTTATATTTGAAAATGTCTCATTTTTAAAATTTTATTGCTGAGCTAATTACTAAGTTTTAATTAGCTTTGGTTCCTGTAGGTTTTTTGGTCAGTTTTTCTGTTACATAAGCACATTATCACATGAAGAGTGAGCACAACAAAGCTCCATTGAAAATATTGTTATTTCCTGTATATGCATATCAACTCCTAAAAATTTAACGGATCAGTTTATGAAGTAAAATTAAAAAAAAAATTGACAAAAAATTATTTCATATTATTTGGTTGACTGAAATTCTACTCTTCAGATCATACTGAGGAACAGTTTTACAGTTAACAGTATGTGAATAAAAAACTAACTTCTTTTGAAAACTTGGTTACTACATCATATCTCAGTAAATGGAATTAATTACTGTTTTGAAGGTGAATTAACAGAACTACTGTTTTCTTATCCCTCTCTCTTTCTCTCTTTTTCTCTCTGATTTTATGATTAAAACTATATAGCTGGGATTTTATTAGGGGAAAACTAATGTAAATTGTGTGTCTTTTCTGATAGGAAGTTTCTTTAAAAGCCTAAGCCTCCTAGTTTATAATCCAAGCAGTATGAGTGAAGTGGCATACATTTGTGTGTCTGTGTATATGTATTTTGTATAAACTCTTCAAAAACATTTTCAAAAACAATCATTTCATTGGTCAAGAGCATCTGGACAAGATTTTAAAATAGCATTTTAAAAATTATGAAAAATTGTTACAAATATTTGAACATTTGAAATTTTACATTTGTATGTAAGATTAAAAAACTCATAGATTATCATTGAAAACAAATTAAAACTGCAACTTGAAAAATCTTTTTTTTAAAAAATGAAGTCTTTTTTTCATAACAGCATAGAGACAGCTGTAAGATCACATTAAGGATATTTCAAACTTTAAACAAGTAAGGGTCATATACTCAAGAGCAAACTTGTGTCTTCTAATTCCCAATGGAGGGACATTTAAATTTAGTCCCATCAGCAATTAGAAATCTGGTATTAGTACCCAAGAGGGAAAAGCTAACATTTTAATACACTCAGTGTAATTAGACAAAATTGCTTTTTACTGCAATTCACAGGGAGAAATTGTTCCCTCAAATACAGATAATAGTTTGCCAGACTGCTTGATATAACTATCATTGTTAATTTGCTGATATTAAGAGACATATGGACTGTACTGCTGAGAGAAGACAGAAGAACTTATAGAAGGGGTCTGGGGCATATTTAAGGACATTAAAAGGGCAAGATATTGCAAGTAAATTCTGCAATAAAAATTTATCAGTTATCCCTTTATACTTTGTTCTCCCAAAATACATATTTATATTTATTAGGTAGTTAAGTATGTAGGAAAATATAAACTATAAATTACCTTGGGAGTTATAGAGCAAAACTTGATTCATTAAAAGATAGACAATAGGGTTTTTCTGCTGATTTTCATGTGTGAGCCAGACTGCAGACACTGGATGAAATTCCAAAAATGACATTTCACTTGTGTGAGGAAATGTGCTTTGTTTTCCACCAAGCAAGTAATTGTATTCTCAAACTAAAGATGGATATCTGAGGAAAGTATAATTTAATATTAGTTGCTTACAAAATAATGGTGAAGTTTATTTAACCAAGTGGTCCCAAGCCAGCAGTTCAGGCTTTGGCTGAAATACTTTCTAAATCCAAGTGAGCAGGACAAGGTTCTTTCTCTTCTAAACGATTTATCTCAGAAAATATTTTGTCCATCCTATCTTACTGATGTTCTGAAGCATCTGTAAATGTATGGTGAATATAGTACTAGAGTAAAAAGAACTCATAAAGCCTAATTCAGATTGTCACCAACATGAGTTAGAAGACAGTCCTAAAATATCAGCTGGAAAATATGCTTCTAAACAAGACTATAATCAATAGGATTAAATGTTTTAGTGGTTATTCCTGAGGGATTTTTACTAAAAATCTCCAAAACCCAAACATGATAGGCAGAATTTTCATTGCTTTTGAGGAGATGTTTCTGCATGTTGTTATGCTTACTGTGCTAGAAAAAATGAATATGTCACATTTCAACACAAAGGAACTCACAGTTCTGACCCAGAACCTTTGTGGATTACCTAGACACCAAGAATCTGTAATTTGTATAAGAGCAGAAAAATATCATACTATTAAAATTAAATATCCACTTTTTATTAAAAAATTTTGACTAGGTGTCAAAAAATACTTTAAATATTATATTAATTTTTTTTTAACCTCCAGTATAGATTCAGTATAAATGCTAAACTGCAGGGATTAAATATACTAGCAATTTCTCATGTTTGTATCCAATTTCTTTTAAATGTGTGTTACAAATAATACCAGAAAAAAACCCAACCCAACCCAACTGCAAAATAAAGAAATAAAAAACCCAAAGCCCATGTCACTAAAGAAAAATAAATATATAGTATCATTGAAAAAAAACCCCCAATGACTGTGAAATGAGTGAAAATTTGCTGCAGTATACTACTCAGAAAACAGATTTTTACAGTTAATAAGTAACTCATCTAAAACTTTAATTACAATTTTACCTCAATAAGCAAAGGATATTAAAAAGAATTACTGGAAAATGCTCTAAAGGAGTTGTAAAAAGGGATTTAGCTAAAATTCTTCTGAAATACTGTATCTGCTACACGTCACTTTTTTTTAAAAAAACCCAAACCTTTAAAGAGTTATAGTCAAATTATACTAATATAATATATTTTAAAAAGAATTTTAGAGTAACAGCTGAGGAACAAGTATTAAATATAATCAGAAAGAAAAACTCAACATCAGTTTAATCAAAGTTAATTTAAATTTTATTTTTTTAAAATTGAACATTTTCTATTTCTATTTTATTTGACAAAACTGAAGCCAATTTCATTACTCTAAGCTTCCCGACATTTTTCTATACTTCCTGTTAAAGTCTGACATTGAACAGTGAAAGAGAAAACCTACCAAAAAGTACTCTGGTAAAACCATTATCACTTTACAATTAAAAGAAAAATAAAAATTGGTTACTGATTTAATTTTTAAAGAATATAAGATTTATGACTATTGGACATTCTATATTATTTAAGTACAGATGGGAAAAAATTATTCTTGAATATGACATATGATATTCTAAGAAGCATATGTACCTGCTTATTTATCCTAAGAAACTTTATTTTGATGCAACTTATCTGAAGATACATTGAAGTTGTAATTTTTAATATTTATTATAATTGCTTTTTCTTCTCTCCAACCAACCTTTTTCTCCTGTAAAAAATAATGAAGGTTTGGGGTTTACAAAGGTTATTTTTTGGTGTATCCCACAGAGTTCCCTTGCTGTTTCACCAGAAATATTCTGTTTCCTGAATTCTTATTTTAATTTTGACCTTACTTTCCACTTGTATTATTTTCTCGTCTTTTATACGGTGAATAATGGCGAATAATGGCAACTCTTATCAGAATGAGACATATCTAAATCTTTTTTGTCTCCTTCTCCCTGAAAGTACACTCTTTCTGATAGATTGAAGTGACTGGGTTTGTGAATATAAAAGTAGGTGGTCATTATGAGTGAATAAACAAGTGAATAGCGAGTCATGAAGTACTCTCTACTCCCACTATATTTATTTCCAAATGCAAGCTAGAAATGAGGTATGGCATAAAAAAGTATGATGCAGTCATTATTCCCATTTTATGAGTATGGCTCAGAGTATTCATGGGATCCAAAAGAATATATATGGTAGTGGTACAAACAGTTTTAGGGGACATTCTGTGACTAGAACTTGAACATGCAAAACAGACCTTGGCCTGATCTTTTTACATTCCTGCTAACACTTTTCCATG
>CM076259.1:73879060-73995623 GCA_038380795.1 Pyrocephalus nanus
GTTAAAACCTAAGTTTACAAAGTTGGGGTTTTTTTTAGACAAATCAATTGCTCACTATGTTAATAGAATGACTTTTGATTTCCTGAAAAGGGAATTCATAAAAGGGCTTTTATGCTAAATACTTGTTTATTTTAAGACTAAATAGCTCTGATATGCAAATGTAATTCCAAAAAGTGCAAAACAGCTACCTGTACCACCATCCTGCATATTTATTAGTGATGCTGTAAAAGAACACACTACAGTAGAATTATATTTGTATAGTACAATTTTAAAGTTTCTATTTGCAATATAAATTAGCTCAACTGGAATGTTACAATTGCCTGAACTTAGTTCTTCTTTGATATAATAGTGAATAAAGATTCATCTATGCTATATGCCTTATGTTGACAGCTTTTAGTTCAAAGAATAAAGGCCTGAAATACTTTTCTTGGAAAGGTTTTAAATAGGAGCTGCCAACCTATTTCTTGATGTCAGCATATCAATTGTATTTTATTATTCGATCTGCCTCAAGAAATCATAGAGACAGATACAGGGAACTGCCGGAGTATCCACTAACATTCCTCAACTTTTGCATGACAGTGAAGATAAAGTCTACAGTGTACAAAGTGACAAAGCCATTTTCCAAACAAAAACCAACAAGAGTTTCACTTCATCAGAAAAAATATGGGTACATCTAATGTGAACATAAAACAATAAAATAGTTATATTTTCTGGAAGTTAAATTTCTTAATAGCTGTTTCTGTTAAACTTCTTTAGGCATGGCTTCAGATAGGAATGAACTGTCTGACAATAAAAAAGTGCAATAATAAGCTGGGTTTAATTTTACTTCACCACTGAATTTACTGATGTGTCTTTTATGAATTTGCATTTTATATTGCACTTTAATAGGAATTCCATAAATATTCCCGAAATATATCTAGGAATTTATTTAGAATACAGTTCTAATGAGTGTAAGACTGTAAGTTCAATATTGAAAACAGAGTAAATTTTTTGTTGAATTTGGAAAGACAAACCTCTGATTTGAATCTTACTGCTGTTGCTGTTTATTGATTCCAGTTTAATTACATTTGAACTATTGGCATCTGACTCACATATCATCTTTAGTATATTCATATACTGAGAGATAAGTGCATCCATCTTGCTTGGAAGCATAAAAGCTTGGAAGTGTTTATTAGCACCAGTAAAACATGAGAAAAAAAAAAAAAAGAAAGTGTTATTTTGTAATGTTTTGATCCTTTTAGTCTCTTGGTTTAGATTCCTAGGCTACTTTTAGGTTATCAGATTTCTGCTGCAAACAGCCTTAATTCCAGTAATGTACTAGCTAAAAAACCTGAACACAATGCAAACACACAGAGAAGTCCATGTAAGAATAACACTTAGGTTAAATTTACAAAAGCCAGGAAAACCACAGGAGAAAACTATTTCATTAGCAGTTGAAATGTTGAAGCACTTGTAGTCTAAAACATGCCTCTCACTTACTGAAATGACAATAATCAACATAAAACACTTGAGATACATCTTACTGGATTTTTCTTTTCTGACTTTGACACCAATTCCTAAATAAATTCCAATTCTGTCTTCAATGCTATAACATTAAAAACAAAACAAAACAAAAACAAACAAACAAAAAACCCCCACAAACAAACCAAACAAACAAACAACAAAAAAACCCCACAAACCAAAAAAGAAATATAAAACAAATGAAAACTCATCAACCCCAGAACAAACACAAACACCACCCAGCATTCCCCCCCAGACTGGTCTGATTCTAGTTGCGCTGTAATTAAAACTCAGGTTGATTTCGGTTATGCCTGCCTAGTTCTCGGGTGAACAAATAACAGTTCCTTTTGTGTATTGATTTCTCAATTCCTCAGTGGAAGAAGGAAGAGTTATATTATACACGAGCCCTCTAATCTAGCAAATATGGGGTAACATGATGACAAATGGAATCAGGGATAGTGAGAAGGATCATAGTTATTATTTTCTCCCACTTTTTCATTTTTTGGTTGTTTTCCTTTCTCATCCCTTCGCTCTCCCCTCCTCAGAGTAATTGTTGACAATTGGAATAGGGATGGGGTTCATTTCATATACCTTAAGTCTACTATAAATCATTCCATCCTTCCCTGCAATCAATGAAGAAGTTTTGGCAACTCTGTGGGTGAAGTCATTGCACCTTTCCAGATGCTTGTCTTCATACCAGATGGATCACCTTCCTGAGCTGCATGCCTCTCTTCAGGGACTATGGAGAATTCTGCTCCAACTTCTCTTTTCTGTCAAAAATATTTCTATTTAGATCATGTAAGCTTTAACTAAACAAAGAACTTCATCACTTTCTTTGAATATTTTCAGTATTTTAAGTGATTTCACTTCTATATTAACAGTTGCCTACTTTTGTGCTTTGCTTGCTTAAAATTTACATGGATGAAGTAATCTGCTTAGCTTGATTATTCAAGATAAGTTTATTATAGATGCGTTGTTCAATTTATAATGATATGGAACAGTCAACTTCATTTTATTTCAGCAGAAATCGTACAAAACAACAGAAGACAAATCTACTAAGAAATAAGCAGCCACTGCAAACACATAATTTACTTTTACACTTGTGATGATATCTACGTCTCAAAATTGAACTCTACATTTGTTGTAATATTCACAGAAAATGGTTAAACTTCTTAGGATTCACCTGTCTTTTTGCAAATGTCTACTAATAAAATTATTCAACAGCTTATGAAATGGCTGGTTCAGTAGGAACCATATATTGCAAATCTATTTAAGGCAAGATATTTCTTTCACAGAATTAGCATTATAGAATGCATGAGTGTAAGTTGTTAAGAAAACTTCCTATTCTGGAAACTGACCATTCACAAGGCTCTTGGAAAGTCACACTCCCAAGGCCAGAAACTTTCACTGCTGGGACTGAAGTCCCTTCACAGAGGTCAGCTCCAGTGAGTCCATGGGTGCCTGGCTTGGCTCCTTACACACCTCATTATCACTGGGGAGCGGAAGGCTTAGACAAAATTTATTAGAGAAACCCTCTTGTTGAGCTACAGGGTGCAGAAAGGACCCCTTTGCTTTCTAAACTTCTCAGAGCAGAGCTGAGGTGCAACTGGATTCAATCTTAGCCTCAGATTTTGTCAACAGTTTAAATTTAGGAAATTATAGAGGTATGATTAGATCACTTTGTCCCACAGGTTTTAATGATGGCAAATCAGATATATTTATACAAATGAATTATTTATTATGACAAAGCAACAGACAAATGAAATGACAAGCGAACAGATGAAAAAACTTAATTAGAATTGTTTACTACACAGTGTAAAAGCTAAAACCTACTAGTAGAGTATAGTATATCATAAAATAGTATCAAAGTAATTATATTAAAGCAATTGTATCAGAGCTAGCAAAAAAAGAAACCATTATTAAGTAGAGATTGACGTAACTCACCACACCACCATCGAGGGTAGATCTCCCTCCTTCACTTAACCCCTGTAGAGTAACCACAAAGAGGCATCCCAGCTTCATGGGCGAAAGCACGTGGGAGAATCTGCCATATGAAAGTTGAACTGGGGTTTTATAGTTATAAAGTAATTGACTGCCAGTCACATATCTCCACGTCAGCTAACATCTTATCAGTCAAATCTTGCTTCAAAGAGCAGGATGGGTGTTTGAAGTTTGGTGAACCAGGCTAGCGTTAGCATAATTCAACACTAAAAACAGTGGCATGGCTCCACTAGTTACCCACCACAGCGTGTGTTCTTTGGGTTCTCTGACCGGATTCCGGGCCAAACCATCCTGCCAGACTGACTCACACCCTCAGATGAGGTTTCCCCTAGCAGAGTCTTAGATGTCTCATTCCATAAAGTAATTTATTCACAGTGCAGTAACAGAGACAAAAGCCCAAGCTGGTGCCTCCAAGGAGGGCCCTCCCAAAAAAGGAACTGCTGGACTTTTATATCTTCACCATCTATCCTCACTCAAGTCTCGCTCTTCCTCTTGAGTCCTTCACTTTTGCTGTCTCTCAGTGTCCATCTACCTGGCTGGGGACATCCATCTTCATGCCCTTTGTTAACCAAGGGTTGGCAGGTCACAGCTTCTTGTCTCAGGCTCAGCCTGCATCTCAATCTGCATCTCAATCTGCAGCTTGCAAACCGAGCTACCTGCACCAGGTCTATTCCTCAAAACAGTTATGCCACTCAAAATTTATTTGAATGTGTTTTTATAACAGTCTCCAGAAAAGACTAATTCCTGCTTAATTTATCCTGATATAAAGAACTTGCACTACAATATTTTGCATGCATACAGTAGCAGGTATCATATTATAAATTATAAAACTGCAGATCACCTGTTAATATTGCCTTCTGGAGTAAAAGGAGAAGTTAGATAAGAACTGGTTTGATTAGATTTTTGATATAATGTTAAAATTACTGTGAAACTTCCTCTTGAAGTTCTTTTAAAGAAATACAGCAGTGTATACCTGTGATAGTGACAGATACTAGAAACAAGCAAGAAAAGGATATATAGCTAGATATAGACTCTGCCTCCTCTTTAACTTCATAGATTTTATTTTTATAAAATCTTTCAGTTCACGCACTACTGTCTTTTTCTCAAATCTTGTGTTATTCACTAGTTTTCAGTTAACAGCTCCGATGAGAGAGCTCAAATAATTAATTCTATCTTAACAGTGATTCAAATAGTCCATTTTAATTAATGTAATCCCACCATTATAAGTAGAGCATAAAAAAACCATTGGAATTCTCTAATGTAATTTTAAAAGTAATGATTCCAAAATTCTATTTTATTTAGCAGATGTTTATGATTATCTTTTAATATTTGTCCTGGACAGATTTTATTCATGAAAGACTATAAAGCAGCTCAGACAGGATGATTTCAGTACTCTCTTATTCATACATTCAGATGCATACATGCATTCATATTTTACAAAATGAAATGTCATGCTTCTTGTCAGTGACAGCTAGATTAGATATCTGCTAAAATTTTATGAAAAAAAAAATTAAAATCTACACTGACCCAGTGGCCAAAGAATACAGAACAATTTTTTGTCTGCAACAGTACCCTCTGATTTACATCTGAGGATCACAGTGTTTAGAGACTAGGACAGCACCTGGGGAATTCATGGGGGAAAAAAGGTTCTTTGGACATGCTCCATTTCCATGCAAATGGCCAGCGAGGTGCTTACTGAGGGCTGAGGAAGATCAGATAAGGTTTAGAACCACTGATTCCATTCTTCACAAACGAATAGTTCTTTAATTTTTGATTGGACTGTATTTGTTCAGCTGGGGCAGTGTGAATACTTTGCCAAACATTGCCCTCAATTTCATCTTTTTAATTATCTAGGGTAGCTTCTTCTCACTACAAGATTTGATGACATTCTCATCTTGTCTGCCTGCTGAGTTTGAATTCACTAGATACACAAAGAGCTAGTGTTCTTAGTTTCCTAGCTAAATAATATTTTGCCTAAGCAATGAAAATAAATTCAAACATTGAATATTACAACCTGGACTGGAGTTAGACACCTCCCGGCCTTGGGATATTTTTCATCTCTGTCTTATTTCCTGGTAAATATAATTTCTACCTTTCAGGTTATCAAGTATATAACTGGATCAAAAGTAAACAAATCAGATATACGTACTGAGTATTTATACTGTCCAGTGAAATTCTTACCACACCAACTACAAAACAAAAAAATTCTAGAGAAATATATCAGATAAAAAAAAAAAAAAAACAAAACAAACAAACAGTTCCAGCAAAGAAATAATTCAGTTTATCAATTCATGAGGGTAAATCGAGTGTGTTTTTTTTCTTGTGCCTTATACTTCCAACTTTTTCATTTCTTCAAAAATGGGATAAATAGGTGGAGGAAAGGAGAATATTATAATTACTGGGTTCAGCTGCCTTTTACATTGTGTGTCTGTAACAGACGCAGAGTCACCACTGCCCTCAGTTCCAGACTTGACTGAAAACTCAAAACACCTTCCCCCACCCCTCCTCTCCAGGCTCGATTTAACCTCTGATGCTGATACTCCATCAAAGCAGCATAGAGAAGATAGGGAATGGTGGACTGTGGTCAGTACACAACAGTTCTTATCTGCCATTCCTTAGTTCTCATAGATTTCCCCTGCTCCCTCATGGATCCTTCCCACAGGCTGCAGTTCTTCATGAACTACTCTAGCATGGTTTGTTGCCATGGACTGCAGTCCTTCAGGAATGGGGTAGTACAGCATGGGCCTCTCACAGACCACAGTTCCTGCCAGGACTCTGCTCTTGCACAGGGTCTCCACAGGTTGCAGTTTCCTTCAGGACACATCTATCTGCTTCAGTGTGGGGATTTTCATGGGCTGCAGTGTGTACATCTGTTTTGACATGGCCACTTCCATTGATTCCAGAGGGGACAAACTGTTTCATAAAACTACAGAATCATACAATCATATAATTGGAGGCCTCTAAGATCACTGAGTCCAACCATTCTAAGATCACTGAGTTCAACCATTAACCTTACACTGTGAAGTCCACTACTAAACCATGTTCCTAAGTGCTATATCATGATGTTCTTTTCCATGGGTTAAAGTGGAATCTGTTCTGGTATCTGGAGAATCTCCTCCCTCTCCTTTTCTCACATTGGTGCCTGCAGGGCTTCTTTTTTTCTGCTGAATATATTTTTTCACACTCTTCTCTCACACTTACTCTTTCCTAAATTTGTTATCAAAGAGACATCCCCACCATGGTTGACAGATTCAGCTGTGATTCAGTCCTGCAGTGGGTCTGGCTGGATAGGGCTTTTTCCATCTGTCCACAAGTATAAACTGGGAGAGGATTGGCTGGAGAGCAGCCCTGTAGAAAGGTATGTGAGGATGTTGGTTGGCAGCAGGACCAATGTTGGTCAGCTGTGTGCCCTGGCAGCCAAGAGGTCAAACCACATCCTTGGGTGCATCAAACAGCATATCCAGCTGGTCAAAAGAGGTGGTTATCCCACTGTGTGCAATGGTGTGGCCTCACCTTTACTGCTGTGTGCAGTTCTTTGGCCCAAGATTTAGGAATGATATGAAGGTACTGATTTCCTTTTATGACAAGGTAACCCACCTAGCTGATGAAGGGAAGCCAGCTGATGCAATTTTTTGGATTTCAGTAAAGCTTTTGATACTGTCTCTCACAGGACCTTTCTGGACAAAATGTCCAGCACACAACTGGATAAACATGTATTGTGGTGGGTTGAGCACAGAGGGTAATAGTGAATGGGAGAACATCAGACTGGTGATCTGTCACTAGTGGGGTTGAACAGGACTCCATTTTAGGCGCTGTGCTCTTCAATATCTTCATAAATTACTTGGATCGAGGACTGGAAGGAATACCAAGAAACTTTGCAGATGACAAAAAACTGGGAGAAGCTGTTGACTCCCTCAAAGGCAGGGAGGTGCTGCAGAGAGACCTCCGAAGATTAGAGGACTGGAGAGTCACCAACCATATGAAGTTAAACAAGACAAAGTGACAGATTCTGCACTTGGCATGGGGCTAACCAGGGTGTAGGTACAGACTGGGGAATGAATGCTGGAAAGCAGTGCTGTGAAAAGGGACCTGGAGGTCCAGGTCAGTGGCAAGTTGAATCTGAGTCAGCAGTGCCCTGGCAGCCATGTGGGCCAACTGTGTCCTGGGGGGGTATCAGGCAAAGCATTGCCAGCCCATCGAGGGAGGGGATTATCCCATTCTGCTCTGTAGTGATGGAGCCTCACTTTGAATATTGTGTGCAGTTTTGGGCAATGCAATATAAGAAATTTATTAAGGTCCAAAAGAGGGAAGTAAAAACAGTGGAGGGCCTTGAGGGGAAGCCGTGTGAGGAGCAGCTGAGGTCACTTGGACTGTTCATCCTGGAGAAGAGGAGACTGAGAGGAGACCTTATTGTAGTCCACATTCACTTTCTTGTGAGAAGAAGAGGAGGGGCAGGACCTGATCTCTTCTCTATGGTGACCAGTGACAGAACCTAAGGGAACGGTCTGAAGTTGTGTTAAGGGAGGTTTAGGTTGGATATTAGGAAAAGGTTCTTCATCCAGAAGGTTGTTGGACACTGGAACAGGTTCCCCAGAGAAGTGGTCACAGCACCAAGCCTGACAGAGTTCAAGAAGCATCCTTGAATGTGGCCAGAGTAGGGCAGAGAAGGTGGTGAATGGGCTGAAATAAAAGCCCATGAGAATTACCTGAGGAATTTGGGCATGTCTAGTATGGAGAGAACAAGGCAGAGGGGAGATCTCATTGCTCCCTTAAGATTCCTGAGGAGGGGAAGTGGAGACGGAGGTGCAAATCTCTTCTCCCTGGGATGCAGTGATAGGATATGTAGGAACAGTTCAAACTTGTGCCAAGGGAGATTGAGACTGGACATTAGGATGAAGACCTTTACTGAGATGGTGGTCAAATGCTGAAACAGGCTTCCTAGAGTGGTGATCAATGCCCAAAGCCTGCCTGTGTTTAGGAGACATTTGGACAAATCCCTTTATAGTATGCTTTAACTTTTGGTAAGCCTTGAAGTGGTCAGGGAGTTAGCCTAGATGATCATTGTAGATCCCTTCCAACTGAAATAGTGTCTTTTTCCTCCCTCTCCTCTCTCTCTCGTCTCCTCTCCCTTTCTCTCCCCTCCCCTCCCTCTCCTTTCCCTCTCCCCTCCCTTCCCTTCCCTCTTCCTTGGTATTTGCTAACCTGCCCTGGTATTCTCTAACACCTTGTAAGACCACAGGTTCATGCTACATGCTCACTGATGGGGTTTTATGTTAAAAATACACAAGGCTCCAAAAATCCACTTGCTAGATTTATTAAAAGGTCCTTCAGTTATTTTTATACCTTGAGAGAGCCCATGGGAGAAGATGCTACACAGGTTTCTCAGGAGGTCAAATAATACACTTTTAAAAGCTTTTTAATACACTTTGGCAAACTTTAGAAAATAAGGGAACTTGGCAGAAGTTTAAAGGGCAGCATTCAACCAAGATAAAGCATTTCACAAAGCTTTGACTTAGCACATGCTAACCCATAAAATTTAGCAAAATCCAACCCACCTGGCTTTAAGTTAACCAAATAGCAAGAAAGGACATTAGGAGAAGACAAAGCAGTAAAGAAAGAGAGAGAATTATGGCTACTGCCTTGAGTCCCATGCAATTCCATTTTCCACATATCCAAATGGTAGGACTGCAACAACCTCCTGTGGCCACCCCTACCAGGTGGAACTTCTGGCTCGCTGGTGACCCTGGGGCTGGATTAGGGCTCTGGGGCAGGGTCTGGGGAAGTGCTTCTGGTGTGCCAGTGACTGACAGCTGCTCTGGGGCTGCTCCAGCAGGGTAGTGTATGGAGCAGGGCACCATTCCACCTCTGTGAAATTCGACCTGTCCCACAAACACACACGCTTAAATTGGTCTGAAGCAACACTTAATATAATAATCCCGAGTCTAACACCCTTGCTGTCAAAGCCTTGCCACATAAATCCAGTGCAGAGAGATAAAAACTATAAATTCTAGACTTACAGTGACAAGACTAACAGTGTTTTCACTTTGATGTTACTCAACACAGTAATGAACTCTGTGAACAGCACAAAATGTTCAGTTACCATGTAGATTAGCTGTGTTCTGCAAGCTTAAATCGCTTCTAAGGAATTAATAGAAAAGCTAGAAAGCTAACTAGAGATAAAGGATAAACATACGATAATTAGCCTATCTTAACCATTTTTTTAAATGCATTCCATTTTCACAGTGAATAATCTTGTAAAACATCCTAATTATAATTGAACCCATTCTTTAAGAAACAGGTGCCTAAAGTCTAGAGAACTTGAAACTCTTGATCTAACTGAAGCAATAGCTGAGGAGTCATAGTACTGTGCACGGGCAAATACAAAACCAGACTAAACCACGATAAAAAAACCCAACCAAACAAACGAACAAACAAACAAACAAACAGTTTAAATTATGATACTCTCTCAGGTCAGAGGAGCAGACAAAGAAATTAAATTTTGGAAGGCTGTTATTACTTTTTTGTGGATTATAATTGCGTTTTTGCTATACTAATTTTTTAATCCTTTAAATTATACATATCCTGTCATATACATATTCTTTTGAGTTGTGAAGTTTATGCTTTTCAGGGGAATGATTTTTACAGTAGACTTAGAATTTCTATCCTTAATAAGAGCATCCTTTTTACTATGGAATCAAAACCAAAGGAAACCTTCACCTTCTGTAGTGTCAAGCTTCTGGGTTTTGTACTGTGTGCTCTTTAGCTTTAGTGGGATCCAATACATTTTAAACGTGAAATGTTATCAACAACTTTCATACAGCATGTTTTTAGAATTACTAGCTGAAGAGGTAAATTCTAGGCAGTGGGCAAGCAAATATTTGATGTAAATGTATTGTAAGACTCTAGGAGAATTAGTAAATAAACTTCATTAAGAGCTGACAGCACAAATTCCACTAGAAAACCATATGCAAACTCCTAAATCTCGAGATGAAAATACTTCAGGAGTTAGCCTTTGACTGGTCCTTATTAGAAAGAACTATGAGAATAAGGAATCCAAACCTTAATTTATTAATAATTGGTTAATAAATTAGCCTAACAGCCTTTCGTTACCATTTTATTAGGGAATTTATTTGAAATTACAAAGTGCAATATGAGACTAATTTACAGACAAGTTTTGCCCTCTTAGAGTCATGTCATGTATAAATTTGAATAAAAATCAGTGTCTCTAAATAAAAAATCATTTGCATTCAAATAAAGTGAATACCAGTCAACACCATAACCCTACCCCTAACCCTAATGCTAGGGTTCATGCTCCATGACTTTTCATGACACTAAGGATGGACTGACAAGCCTATAGTTCCCTGGATCCCCCTTCTGGACCTTCTCGTAGATGAGTGTCCCACTGGCCAACTTCCAGTCAGCTGAGGAATCCACAGTTAGCCATGACTGCTTATAAATGATGGAAAATGGATCAATGAGCACTTCTACCAGCTTCTTCAGTGTCCTTGGGTGGATCCCATCCATCCCCATACATAAGTGGTGTAGCAAGTCACTAACCTTTTCCCCTTGGAACACAGGAGCTTCATCCACACCCCATCTCTGTCTTCCAGCTTAGGGCCATGTATCCTGAGAACATTTGGTCTTACTGTTAAAGACTAAGGCAAAGCAGGCATTAAATACCTCAACCTCTCCCTCATTCTTAGTTGACATGTTTCCCCCTACGTTTAACAAATGATGGAGATTCTCCTGAACCTTCTTTTGTTGCTAATATCTTTATAGAAACATACTTTATTTTCTTTCTTGACAGTAGGCAGATTAAGTTCTTATTTGGGCTTTGGGCCTTTGAATTTTCACCCTGTATAACTTCACAGAGTCCTTGCAGTCCTCTGTAGTTGCCTACCGCCTCTTCCAAAGATTATAAACTCTGTGTTTTTCCCCAAGTTCCAGACAAAGTTCTCTGTTCAGAGCTCTCTGGTCTTCTTCCCCATAGCTCATCTTTTGGCACACAGGGATGGCCTCCTCCTCTGCCTTTAATGCCTCCTTCTTGAAGAATGTCCAGCTGTCCTGGATTCCCTTGCCCCTCAGGACTTCCTCCCAAGGGACTTTCTTAATTCAGTCTCCTAACCAGGCCAAGGTCTGCCGTCCAGAAATCCAAGGTAGCAGTTCTATTCATCCCACTCCTTTATTCTCCTAGAACTGAGAACTGTCATTTCATGATTACTTTGTGCAAGATGGTGTTCAACCACCACATCACCCACAAATGCTTTGCAGTTCACAAACAGTGGGTCCAGTGGTGTTCTTTCCCCAGTCTTTCAGCCCATCTAAGCCTCTGCTACTGCTCACAATCTCATGTATTCTATGGTTGTCTAGATGTTCACTTCAGGATCTCCAGAATAATAGTGCAAGGAAAACGAGATAGAAATATATTTTTCTAAATACACTTTAAAAAAAAATTGAAAAATAATGCATTCATGAGCAATTTGCAAACTCTGAGTTCTGTAATTTTCTGATTCCTGAAAAATGGATATCCTAGCCTACTTACAGTAGACTTGAGGGAATGTTAATGAAATGAGCTTTTCTAGACAAAAGCAGATTTTTTGAAAACCAGAAAGTTCAATTCTTATTGTCAGTGCATACAAGACTAACTGCTTTCCATCTGTTTTCCAACCTGTTTTCACTGTGTGGTCCACTATCTTTGCAGGACAGGTAGTTTTGCTACTTTCTATGATAAATAGGAGAGATGATGTGTTTTAGGTGGTTAAGTGAGGGCAGATCTCATTTATGAAGTACCAGATAAGAATATATCCTTACAATCCCAATTCCAACCTTGAGCAGTCTTTATTTTACACATTTTCACCCCTGAGTCCTGCCCAGGGGACCACTGCTTGATTAAACAACTTTTAAAATGTCCTCATAAGTAAAGCTGCATGAAGGACAGACAAATCTTAGTTTGTTTTCAATGTAATTTTTTTTTCGGATGATACAGAATAGAAATAATGAAATAACAAGTTAAATATTTTTCTCATCCTTGTTTTAAGTTTTTCCAAAAAAAAAAAAAGAGTAATAGTTTTTTAAAAATGAGAAATATATTTTAAAATGTTACTATAGGTGATAATTAAGATAATTGATTGACATGATGCTATTATATTATATATTATATTATGCTTATGTAAAATAATGAGGCTGGGTATTATTTATTATGCATTTTGGGCCCTAAGATAATGATAAAAGATTAATTAAGCTCTCTTTTAATAAATAATGTTACTATTTCAATTTTATAAATAAACACTGTTTTTATTTTCTTTTTAATCTCTAAGATTTAATATAAAGTCCAGTATTAAGTCAGATCTCTGTAAATTGTTGAGGTAAAATAAGCATGATTCAATGTGTTCAAGACAACAGCAAAAAAAGAGACTAATTTGAAAATAAATCACAGTGCAATCCCTGTCTGTGTAAAATTCAGTAGCTCTAGCAATGTTAAATCTCTATAACTACTGTATACAAGTTAACCTGCAGTAACTCTATGGGAGCATATATAGGACATTAGGAAATTAGGACTGTGTGAATTTAAAGTTATGAAGAGAAACTTCCATAATCAAAAGTTATTTGATTCTTACTTAGCAATTCAAGCATTTATTTCCTAATGTTTGTCAGGAACATACAGTCTCTGGTATTCACTGGAGAGCTGCATCTTTTCCTACATATTATATTGAGATGTATTGGGGAATCTATGAGCCGTGAACTTTCTCAGTGACAACATAATGAAATCAACCAGCTCATTATACTGATCTGCTTATTAGAAATAAATCAACTCTGTGACTGAGCAAAAAGCAGGAATTGAAGAAGCTATTCTAGGAAAGTCATAAAAAATAAAACATAAGAATTTGAATACATCCTTGGAGTCTGTTGACTAATAACTAAATCATGGGAAGCATAATTGTTAAAATATGTGAATAGATTGATCATTTATCAGTGTCCCTTTCCTTTTTTCTTGAATGAGGACATAAAGAACACAAGCTGAAGCTGAAATGGTGTGGGAGGCCTTACAGATATATATATATGCATATACATATATATATATCTACGTATATTGCATACGCATATATATATCTATATAAAATGATATAAATGAAATACTTTCAGAGATGCAAGACACCATTAAACCAAAGAAGAAGAGTAAGATGGAGTGGATATTAAGATAAACATGGGAAACTACTTCAGAGATAACCTTGTACTCTGGGTCTTATTTGCATAGGCTGATCTTGGCTGCCAGGCTGCCAGGTGGCTGAAGGATAAGATAAATACAAGACAATGTAGATGTGTCTAATATTATTGTGCAGAGGGCTAGTTAGGAGGCTACATATGCCTGTAACTAGTCACTTCATGCTTGTATTTTATAGAAGAAATACTTCTTAAAACCTATTTCAGACAATCACTAATGAGAAGTCACAATTCTTTGAAATTAGGACAGGAAAACCAAAATCTCTTCCAGGTTTATTTAAATTTCCAGTGCCATAACCATAAGGAAAGATCTCTTCCTAAGACCCTTTTTTTCTACTCAAGGATGGGTTTTCCTTCCTCTTGCCTTTACCCTTCCCTTTGCTCTTCCTCTCCCCTTTCGCCTTCCCTCATTGCTACTGCTATTGCATTTCATTCACATCTACCATCAGAACTGGACAAACATGGCCCATGCTCTTCTTAAGCAGCTCAAAAATTTAGACTGAAATTTTCACTTTTAATGTAAAATATTAAGTAAATAATTTTGTAAGTAGGATTTAATTCTGAGGCACAAATAATTGTGTGAGGAACAACGAAAAGATCAAAAGTTTTTTGTTTTTTTTTTAACAACCACCTGCCAGAATGATGCCAACGGAACTATGCAGAAAGTTTGAAGGTATTAATTTTTCATCTCAGCTACTCACATAAAAAGTTGCCATGTGAAACATGAAATGTAATATATACAGCAATTTATTCCATTACTTTCATGTTTATTCATACTTAATCATGCATTAAATTCTTTTTCTCTGAAGCAATGAGGTACATTCTAGTCTTGGACACTACTCTAGTGTCATCTCATGGATCACATGGCAAAGAGTAACCTGAATTTCTATTGATTTTGGTTTTTTAAACAAAGGCATAAAATTTCTCTTTGCATATACTGTGTTAATATACAAAATAATTACCTTGTGCTTTGCTCTAAAATTATTTTTAGCATGTAATTAAGTATTTTTCAAATTTTTTTTTCAGGTAATTAACAAATTTATCAATCTGACAGATACAGATTTTATTACTTTATTGCTCTATTATATATACATATATAAGATATTCTGAATCTGTATACCTTTAAAATTTAAACGCACAAATATGTTTAATTTGTATGTATAAACTGCGAATTTTGAATTATTAGTGGAAAGTCTCAGAGATATGGTATAATAACTCATGAAAAAAAATGAATGTTTATTTTGGATTTTATATTTTATTTAAAGGAAAACTATTTTATAGGCTTGTTTTGTATATATTATGTGTTGTGCATTTCTTCATTTTAAAGAAATGTGCAGGACATACAAATGTATACATGAAAGTCATTCCTGCAGAGCCTACCTCCACTGAAATCTTGCATAAGAGACACAATCTTTGTAATGACTCTCCAGGTCAAGAAATCCGATCTTTATTAAATAATTCTAGAATGAAAAAATAATAAAAAGGGATGTCTTCTAAGAACTAACAAATGGAGACTTTTAAAGCAAAGACTCAATAATTCAGTTACTAAATATGCAATTTATAAGACTTCATTTTGCTAATAAATGCCAAGGTTGTTTTACTAGATGTGTTAAAGGGAAATTTCAATTTTTATCTGATCATTTAAAAGTCCAGTATTACTACATTTTAATTTTAATAGCATATTCATGGAAAAGGTTAGTGTAATTTTTCCGCCTAGTATTATCAATCTCTACTCTTTCTGCTTCTTTAATCAAAATTATAAAAGTCAAGAGTTCCACCTTTATGGAAGGAATCAATACTTTTTTTAAAAGAAAATGTGTGAGCTTGTGTTTTTTCTCATTTTGGTCAGATTATTAATTTCAGAATGTACATGAAATGTAGATATTCATTACCATCTCTGATAAAACCTCCTTTATTGAAAAAAAACCCCACATTTAGCACACTGAGCTCAAAGTTCTACAAAGAAGGTGGAGCCATCGTCTTACAGGCAGAGACCAATGACAGGGCCAGAGGCAATGGGCACAAAACTGAAACATGGAATGGGCAAGGAAGAGAAAATCATCATCATGTAGCAAAATGAGTCTTAGAAAGAGCTCTTTCACTTATGATTATGGCACTGAAAACTTAAATAAACATAGAACAGATTTTTATTTTCCTGACTTAGTTTTAAAGAAATGTAACTTCAGTTGTTGACTGACAAGAAATTTTTAAAAGTATTCATCTCTATATATTTTTATATATGTTTATATATGTATGTGGACATACATTATATAAATGTACATATGCAAATGCTTGTAAAGAAAACCCCTTCTGAATTCTAAAGATATTTGTAGAATAAAATCCCCAGCTTTTAAAGAAGTCCTAATATCCCATGAATGATCTGTTAAATCTGAAGACTTTTAGTACCTGAATCTGAAAAAAACAATTTACATCTTCTCATATCTATTAGATTCTTTGGAGAACTCTTGGTCCAACTGGCATAACTTCACTTTAGAGCACTTAAGTGCTCTGATCCTGCCTAGGTAGGATATTATGTAAATGTTCAGCAGAGTCCTAAGCAGTATGTAAGATTTACTGTACTCAGATATTAGGAGGTACCACAAATCTCTTAGATCTTTGGAAAAACTCATTTGTTAGCTGTGTACAAGTATGGAGTTGGTCATCTTTTAAATCACTGATTTTTATTAGTTAAATTGAGGAAACTGTACAAGTTTGCAGCCTGTATTTGCATGAAGTCTTTGTATTCAAAGAATGAACTTAAACAGTGAAACCAATTAAAATAAAAAACAACCTTGACACTCCTCTGCCTATATTCTCCATTAATAGTTTAATCTTTGAGAGAATAGTATCAATTCTGAAATATAGGATGGTTCAAAGAAAAAAACATGACCTGTGCATAGCCAAGGGAAAGAGCTATTTCTTCTAAAACAAGAATTCACTGAAATACAGAGAGCAAGTGCAGTAGGTTCCTTCTTCATTTCTCTTCCTTACCCTCTTGATGATTCTTTTTATTCTTCATTTTATTGCATAGCAGGCCCTCTTTTACATGGAGGAGGGAATAGAAGCCCTGCCTGGTGACTGTCCAAAAATCTGGGCCTAACAGGACTTTCTACAATGGATGCAAGCATGCAAAGTTCGATATTGCAGATCCCTTAAAAGGGAGTAGTAATAAGCAATATCCTTGTTGTCTCTATACTATAAACAGGATAAAATATATGTTTTCTCAAAAGTGCAATTTAACTTAATGAGAAGACCTTGACAATATTTTCAGGAAAACTGTAAAATTGTCAGTTCTCCAAGTGTGAGATATACTCTTGCGCAAATTAAGTGATAAAGATAAGCACCAGTTGCCCCATTCTTTTCAAACATTTCTGAACCTGAGAAGTCACACTCAAGACTGTTGTATTGTTATCTTTAAGGAATTGATTTGTATTTCCCAGATATTGTTATTTTCCTCTTTTCTTGGAAGTCTAAAAATAACAGAATCAAAATGCACATAAAAAGACCCCTAAGGACTGAGCTGATTGCCTTTGTTGCATGAAAAACAAAATAAAAACTACAACAAATATCCATGTGCACTTGATAGGAAATGTCTTTTTTGCCAAGGGTTTAATTCAGAGCCAATGTATAAAAAAGTGAATCTTAAACAGAAATTAAAACAAAATGAGGAAATAAGAAATAAGTTAGAAGGCAGCATCTATCATTTACCATATCATTTAATTACCATTGTATGATTATCTGTCCTCCTGTTTTTAATTACCACACTCTCATATGTATTACTTTGTTGCTATTTCTCTTGTAATTAGTTTTATTTGAAAAAGCTAATTATGTGCCACTTATTTCCTTACACTTAGTGTGCAATTATCGCTGATCCAGTGTGAACCAACTGGTTAATGATCATATCAGTAAATATCTGTTTTCCCCATTCAAGGGAAGCAAACACTATTTAATGATGACTCTCACAATTGTTTTCAGAGTTCCCAAATATAATGATGGGAAAATTTTGAGCTCCTTTTTTATTCAAAAGGAAGACATTTTATCATAAGCCTATGTCCAGCATTTAATGACAGTTCAGAAAAATGTCACATATTTATTTATAATCTTCACTGGCTGTCAATCATTGATAGCTTTCTTCAAAGTTCCTCACTATTTAATAAGATAGTTACTACTGGAATACCATTAAATGCTAATAACTGGAGAATCTATTTTTAAATTGCTTAATTATCAACACCATGGGTAAATATTGTATTATCATTTAAAAAATAGAACATATTTTATGGCTTTTTTACATTTTAATATGTGTCATGGTCTTATGTAGTCAACATAAAACATGAATTTTAATAAAATATTATGAAAACTATATTAAATACAGCAGGAATAATAATACTTCTAAAGGAGAATGATAAGCATAATTAGATGGCACAATGTTGATGATTAGATTTCTCAAAATATCCAATTCTGTTGATTAATTCAAAGCATATTACTCTGCAAAATCTTTCATAATGTCATACTAGGAAGCCCCAGCTCTAAGATGCTGAGAGACAGACACAAGTAAACCATATATAATTATTCAGTTTACAACAATGCAGTTTTCATTTCTATTAGTCTTATAACCAACTTATTTGAAAATTAAAATTCTCAAAAAAGGACAAAATTACAGTATTTCTATTGTTTATCATTATTATTATTAAAAATATTAGAATTTTAAAGGATTTGAAGTAAGAAAATACTTTGTATGCTCTTTTGAGTGTAAAAATTCTTTGCCCTATTTTTTTTTACCAATACCTTATGGGGAAGTAAAAAAAACAGTCCAAAAACTAAGAAAAATAAGCTGATAAATCACAGAAAGGGTTGAGATTGGAATGGATTTCACGATTTTTTCTTTTGACTTTACAGTGTGCAGCCCTCCTATTCAAGTAGGGCCACTAAAACCAGTTGCCCAGCCTCATGTCCAGGTGACATTTGAATACTTCCAATGTGAGAGCCTCCATAACCTCTGTGAACAACCTGTATCAGTGTTCACCCACCACCTCACAAGGAAAACATGTTTTCTGATGTTCAGAGGGAACTTACTGTGTTTCAGTTTGTGCCAATTGCCTCTTACCCCATCTGTGTGTGTCACTGAAGGGAGCCTGCTATCTTCTTTTCACCCATTTATTTATATAAATTTGTATAAATTAAAAAGATCCTTCTAGAGATTTCTCCTGAACAGCCCCAGCCTTTCACAATAGGAGAGATGCTCCAATTCCTTCATCTTCTTAGCAGCCTCTCACTACTCAGGGCTGGCTTCCTGGCTGCTCACCTCCTGGCTAGAGCGTGGATCCTGGCCACTAATCCCTGACATGATATCCAAAAGGGGCATCCCTACCCTATGGAGCAGCCATGCCATGAGGATTTCTGCTGCTTGAGAACTTGAGTGCTCACAACTGACAACATAAGAAAGGCACAGTTGGTCTCTTTGCATATGTGCCTTGATATATTTTCTGTGGAATTTTTTACTAGTTAATACAAAGAATTATTTTATTTTATCCAGCATGAATGAAAAGACTTTTTCCTTTGTCTTAGAATTAAATGTGAAAAAGGAGTATTCCATGATTTTGCTGGATGTGATGCCAAGCTGTCTGTTAACAACAGCTTATAAAGTAGTTACTATGTACTTGTCTCATCTTAGAAGTAGGATTGAATGCCAGCAATTTTTTTTTCTCCACAAAATGTTAAGTGTTGCCAGCTGTAAAGAATTTCCAGAGCACAGAATTTGGAACTTAAGAATTACAGTGTAATAATACAGACAAACCCTAGAGGTATAAAAAACAAGGTTTGGAGTTCATGTTCTCTGTTTGGAATAGAAGAATACGTATTGCTTTTCTTAGATGGGTGCTGCTAATGTAAACACATTATTCTGAAACACTCCATTACCCATAGGGCAAAGATAACTCTACAGAAAATGAACACATCTGTGTATGGAGAAAAGATGCAAACGGTGTGGTAAATGCAACATAGTACTGTACATATTTAGTATAAGTTATACTTTATATAGACCAAAATGCACATAAGGGTGGTGGCATCTCTATGTACATATTACATGTACACATATATATAGAAATATATGCATATATAAAAATTATATATACAGAAATTAGATTATTTCTCTTTGTGAGAAGTTTGATGTGGATGGGTCCAGACCGTGCCAAGAGTGTGAGTAACCTTTCCTCACAGACCCTTCCTTCTTCCCTTCTCAAATCCACAAGGCTTTTAAGTTCAGGAGCAGGTTTGAAGAGAAACTTGAAGCAGTAACTCTCAGCAATAGGTCAAAATGAAACAAAAAAGACATAAAAAATGGCACAAAAGTAATATCACCATCACTCACCCTTTAAGTCTTTGCGGGACAGAGTTTTCTTTTTAGTCTTTTTTTTCATAGACTTTCTTGTTTGTTCTTAAAAAAACCCAAATAAACAAACCAAGAAACCAGAAAAGATGCATTTGTGATATTTTCTGTTTTATGGGGATCTCATCTGATGTCTGCCTTAACATTCTGCTCTGCATGGCAGTCACTTGTGTTATCAATATAATTATTACATTATAAAGAAAATTTGAAAAAATCAAAACCATATTGAATATGTATAATAACAAGACAATATTGCATAGATTGATTGCAGTTTTATACAGTCATTTTTCTGATCACATAAAGAGTATTTTACTTTGAACAATATCTATATGAATGATAATATATAACTTTAAGTTCAGTTTCTTCTTTCTTTAGAACAAGTGTATCTTTAAATTCATAAGACCAATCCCTGTGTAGTAAGTATCATCTAATGATTCCCAACATCCTTTTAGGAGAAAACTGCTATAATTTTTGGAAATAATTGAGCTGGTGTTTTGGACACAGCATGTCACTTTGAGACACTTTCTTACCCTTTAAGTGGATTGAATAACCTCTGGGTCCTAGCCTGGCTGCTGCAAAAAATGAACCTTGTCCTGGCCAGAACGAGGACACCTACATATGAAAAGTTTTTTTCAATTTTGGAATTCACATATGAAAAAAGAAATGAAATTTATGTCATAATCAATCAACATGTCCATTGCCCATGAAAAGTTTAAATCACACTCAAGGGAATTAAAGCAACCAAGAACTTCCCTGTATATTTTACTTTTAAAAATGTTGAAATATAGAGAAAGCTTCCATTTTGTTGCTTTTGTCCATCTTAATACTAGGTGGACAAGGTTGGGAAAGTTTCTTTTTTTTCTTAACAATATTTAGTAGCATTAAAAATCAGGTTTCAATACATTATAGATGTTTGGAATTATTTATATTAATGTCTTTGTTCATGTTGATGTGATGCAGATAAATTTGATAGAATAGTAAAATAAATACTTTAAAAAAATTCAAAACCTCATTTAAGTTTTGCTTAAGTTTCAGTTATTGTTACTATAAAAGAAAGTGCATAGACACAGAAAAAATAGACATGAGCACAAAAAAAGATAAAGGAATAGGAACTCTGATATTCAGTAGGTAAGTTCAGACTACCTTGTTCTTTATCAGAAGATTTTTCTAAGTCCTCTGACATCCATATTTCAGCGGTGATGTGAAATGCATTATGTTTCCTGGATGGGAGGTATCGAATCAGTGATCAAAATTTGAGAACACTTGATGTGACATCTAACATCTTGAGCTGCAGCCTACTAGATAGACTGGAAGAAAAGCCTTTATATTTTTCACACCTTTTATTTCCCCACTAAGGGGTTAGAAAATGCTTCTGAGTCTTAACAATGAGACAGTGCTTTTTCAGAATCAATCCCAGCTGCTGTGTAACAGCCACATCTCCTTAGGGGAATCAATATCTTAAAAGTTACTCAGAGCAAAAGTTAGGTCTATATTATCGGTCAAGCCACGCTGACAGGTTGACAAGGCGAGAATGTCATTTATCCTTTATGGCGGAAGCAGGAACAGAGCTCTGTTCTGATCAATCCACTAAGAGGATAAGAAAGTGTCTCAAAGTGACATGCTGTGTCCATTGAACTTAAACAGCACCAATCTGCTGTTCATTTAAACCTTGCCTTTGGCAATTTTCTGGAAATGTGTGTTGAGCACTTTGGATAGTTCTTATACTTTTTTTCTGTAAGACTCTGCCTAGAATTTTGGTCTTGGAGAAAAGTTTATATGTTCCACCACTTAAAATGAAGATCCAGATTTTACTTCAAAAGACTGTCTAATGGAGAAGGGTTTGAGTAAAAAGCAGCTGATGCACATTTAATGTTGCTACATGTATATTATCTTGAAACTGAACTTTCATTTCAATAAATATTCAAAAGTGTGTGTTTTCACATGTGTGTATATGTGTGTGTGTGTATGACTATACCAATATTCAAATGTGAATTTTCCAGGAAAGGTCAATATTATTTGATCAGGTTTGATAATATCAGTTTTCGGATCTAATAGTAAGTTACTTTTCTCTTTTTTTATTTTCATTCCCATTACTTCTCATGGGTTTATAAAACCTTTTGCAGAATTTATATCACAATGAATTTGGACTTGATTTTCCTGATTCCATAGTTGATGGCTAGACAAAAGAAAGTAAAGTACTGACATTTAAACTTAACACACTGTTACATGTTTAAAATTATGCAGCTATTTTAAGTCATCATCTGCAACTCTATTAGTTCAATATTTCAAATACTCCCTGATAGCTAAAAAATGCATGTGTGTCTATGTGTGTGTGCAAACACGTTTGAGAAGAAAGAGTGTAAGAGAAAACTAATCTACATCTGATACATTTCTTTGCATAATTATTCTTCTATCATAACCTTAGGATACCTTGCAAATAACAAAGAAATTGTTGTGGAAAGAGGAAGTGGGTGTGTCTACAAGATCCACCCACAGCAAACACAACTGTTTGGAGGGAATTTGCCAAAAGTCATCTTCTTAGAGAGGAAGAAAAGCATCAGCCTCAGATGAAACAGGTGGACTCAACAGTAGCTGGGAAATATCAAAAAGGCAATTGAAGCAGAGGAATCAATCTGAGGAGAAATAGAAAAGAAACATGAAAGTTTCTAACACAGATGTTGGAAAAGAAGCATCTCAGAGCCCTGCCCCTGCTGTCAGCATCCCCAGGCCATCTGACCACAGCACAGTCCTGCCAGCACAGCCTCCCAGGTGGTCACCGAGAGCAGCCTGGTTCCAGTTAGCAGAGTCACAGGACCCAAGTGTTTAGTAACATTGTGAAAAACTAATGTTATGGCTTTCATGCTGCATTACTGATCCTGATCCTGAATGTACGGTCCGCTGACTATCAGTTGAATAGCCTGCCGTTAATAAATTCATAAATCACTTTGATCAGGAATTTGACTTAAAGCATTTGAATTGAGTAATTTTTCCTGGGCATATGAGAAAATTTCTGACATTTGGCTTATCAAGTCATATGTAATGTAATTTAACATAGGTCGAGAATTGAGATGTAAGAGTAGTCCAACTTCAATCAAAGCAAAGTATGCAAATTAACACTGATTAGTTGAAGTCCTAAGTCTTGATGGTAGGAAGCAATTATTAGGGGAGGAGAGGGATTTAAAAAAATTCCATGACAGACCATAATGGGCTGCTTCAGACTTCGGTGCTAAACAAGATATCTATTACTTTAACTCTGGCACATAAAAGTCTAAAGCCTAACACTTGATAGAGGTTTTGCACAGAGACCATAAAAAAAGCAGAGGAAAGGATGAGGTTTCCCTCAGCATCTGCCTGATATATATTCTATGTCTGAGCAAGGAGACTGCCCAGGGAAGAGTCACCATCCCTGGACATGTTCAAGAAATGTCTGGATGTGGCACTTTGTGCTATCATCTAGTTGAAAAAGTGGAGATTGGTCAAAGGTTGTACTGGATGATCTTGAAGGTCTTCTCCAACCTAAATGATTCTGTGAACCTGTGATATCAGGAGGGACATGCAGTAAAAATCCTTTAGTTTATCCTTTAACTAATTCTGCTGTGCACAAGACCATCCTACCCTACACCTTTATATGACAACACACCTCCAGCAGTGCAGATTCAGAATCTGGTGTCCCCTGTAGCCTTGCCTTCTCAATGTCTTTGCAATCATACTTCTACCACCTTCCCATATAGTAATTATTTTACTTATTTGATGGGATCTACACCAAGGCCAATTTTAGAGTTAACAGCTTGTTAAGGTATGAAAAAAACACAGTAAAAGCATGCAAAGGAGAAAGCATATAATAAATCTATATAAGAACAGAGATTTATTGATGTAACCATCATGTCAACTTATTCCTATTGACTATAAAGACAGCTTTGGTGTTCATCCCCCTTTAGTCATACTAATTCTTTTATGAATTCTATGTTGAAAATGCAGGCAGTTTTAATGTAGAACTTTTTCTCTGTTATCTCCATCAGTCCTCATGTCAAAGGCGAGTGTGAGATCAGTAAAAATATTACTGGTAATAGTAATGAGAAAAAAAAAAAAAAAAAGAAAACTTTCCTAAGCATTAAAAATCTCAGTTTAGAATTTGGCCAAGCAGCTTGTGTTTGTGCTTATCTGAGCTAATCCATTCATTCTAAGATTTAGTATAGTTTCACTCACCTTCCTTTGAATTTTTGTTCTAGTGGATGAAATTTTGTGCAGTTGCACAAAGATTATACTTGTTGACGTGTGAAAACAGAATGTCCCCAGAGCAAGGATCAAAGAATAGAATTATTTTTCTTGTATATATATAGATAAACACAGAAATATATAGCATGCACTAAAGTGGGGATATGATTTGAGTAAGAACCCACTCTGAACTTTAAACTCCTGTTCTTCATGCCTTAAAACATTAAATGAGTGAAATATTTCTTGATACTCATCTGGTATTTTGCCAATATTTTGCTGGAGGCATGTACAGATTTTTTTATTACTCTGCTGTTTTATGTCAAATAAAGAGAAGGCCTATGGACTTGTATGAAAGATATTTAAAAAAAAAAAAGAAAAAAAAAGCAGCAAGTTTATTGCAATGTATTCACTCTCAAAGATTTTATCAGTAGAAGAATGAAAAAGACTAGTCTTGAGTCAATAAGAAGAAAACGTCAAGTATACTTAGGTCACTAGTTCCTGGATTAAGGGGGAGTTGTAAACATCAAAAATGTTCATTTTACTTTATATTTGAAAATGTCTCATTTTTAAAATTTTATTGCTGAGCTAATTACTAAGTTTTAATTAGCTTTGGTTCCTGTAGGTTTTTTGGTCAGTTTTTCTGTTACATAAGCACATTATCACATGAAGAGTGAGCATAACAAAGCTCCATTGAAAATATTGTTATTTCCTGTATATGCATATCAACTCCTAAAAATTTAACGGATCAGTTTATGAAGTAAAATTAAAAAAAAAATTGACAAAAAATTATTTCATATTATTTGGTTGACTGAAATTCTGCTCTTCAGATCATACTGAGGAACAGTTTTACAGTTAACAGTATGTGAATAAAAAACTAACTTCTTTTGAAAACTTGGTTACTACATCATATCTCAGTAAATGGAATTAATTACTGTTTTGAAGGTGAATTAACAGAACTACTGTTTTCTTATCCCTCTCTCTTTCTCTCTTTTTCTCTCTGATTTTTATGATTAAAACTATATAGCTGGGATTTTATTAGGGGAAAACTAATGTAAATTGTGTGTCTTTTCTGATAGGAAGTTTCTTTAAAAGCCTAAGCCTCCTAGTTTATAATCCAAGGCAGTATGAGTGAAGTGGCATACATTTGTGTGTCTGTGTATATGTATTTTGTATAAACTCTTCAAAAACATTTTCAAAAACAATCATTTCATTGGTCAAGAGCATCTGGACAAGATTTTAAAATAGCATTTTTAAAAATTATGAAAAATTGTTACAAATATTTGAACATTTGAAATTTTACATTTGTATGTAAGATTAAAAAACTCATAGATTATCATTGAAAACAAATTAAAACTGCAACTTGAAAAATCTTTTTTTTAAAAAATGAAGTCTTTCTTTCATAACAGCATAGAGACAGCTGTAAGATCACATTAAGGATATTTCAAACTTTAGACAAGTAAGGGTCATATACTCAAGAGCAAACTTGTGTCTTCTAATTCCCAAATGGAGGGACATTTTAAATTTAGTCCCATCAGCAATTAGAAATCTGGTATTAGTACCCAAGAGGGAAAAGCTAACATTTTAATACACTCAGTGTAATTAGACAAAATTGCTTTTTACTGCAATTCACAGGGAGAAATTGTTCCCTCAAATACAGATAATAGTTTGCCAGACTGCTTGATATAACTATCATTGTTAATTTGCTGATATTAAGAGACATATGGACTGTACTGCTGAGAGAAGACAGAAGAACTTATAGAAGGGGTCTGGGGCATATTTAAGGACATTAAAAGGGCAAGATATTGCAAGTAAATTCTGCAATAAAAATTTATTCAGTTATCCCTTTATACTTTGTTCTCCCAAAATACATATTTTATATTTATTAGGTAGTTAAGTATGTAGGAAAATATAAACTATAAATTACCTTGGGAGTTATAGAGCAAAACTTGATTCATTAAAAGATAGACAATAGGGTTTTTTCTGCTGATTTTCATGTGTGAGCCAGACTGCAGACACTGGATGAAATTCCAAAAATGACATTTCACTTGTGTGAGGAAATGTGCTTTGTTTTCCACCAAGCAAGTAATTGTATTCTCAAACTAAAGATGGATATCTGAGGAAAGTATAATTTAATATTAGTTGCTTACAAAATAATGGTGAAGTTTATTTAACCAAGTGGTCCCAAGCCAGCAGTTCAGGCTTTGGCTGAAATACTTTCTAAATCCAAGTGAGCAGGACAAGGTTCTATCTCTTCTAAACGATTTATCTCAGAAAATATTTTGTCCATCCTATCTTAGTGATGTTCTGAAGCATCTGTAAATGTATGGTGAAATATAGTACTAGAGTAAAAAGAACTCATAAAGCCTAATTCAGATTGTCACCAACATGAGTTAGAAGACAGTCCTAAAATATCAGCTGGAAAATATGCTTCTAAACAAGACTATAATCAATAGGATTAAATGTTTTAGTGGTTATTCCTGAGGGATTTTTACTAAAAATCTCCAAAACCCAAACATGATAGGCAGAATTTTCATTGCTTTTGAGGAGATGTTTCTGCATGTTGTTATGCTTACTGTGCTAGAAAAAATGAATATGTCACATTTCAACACAAAGGAACTCACAGTTCTGACCCAGAACCTTTGTGGATTACCTAGACACCAAGAATCTGTAATTTGTATAAGAGCAGAAAAATATCATACTATTAAAATTAAATATCCACTTTTTATTAAAAAATTTTGGACTAGGTGTCAAAAAATACTTTAAATATTATATTAATTTTTTTTTAACCTCCAGTATAGATTCAGTATAAATGCTAAACTGCAGGGATTAAATATACTAGCAATTTCTCATGTTTGTATCTAATTTCTTTTAAATGTGTGTTACAAATAATACCAGAAAAAAACCCAACCCAACCCAACTGCAAAATAAAGAAATAAAAAACCCAAAGCCCATGTCACTAAAGAAAAATAAATATATAGTATCATTGAAAAAAAACCCCCAATGACTGTGAAATGAGTGAAAATTTGCTGCAGTATACTACTCAGAAAACAGATTTTTACAGTTAATAAGTAACTCATCTAAAACTTTAATTACAATTTTACCTCAATAAGCAAAGGATATTAAAAAGAATTACTGGAAAATGCTCTAAAGGAGTTGTAAAAAGGGATTTAGCTAAAATTCTTCTGAAATACTGTATCTGCTACACGTCACTTTTTTTTAAAAAAAAACCAAACCTTTAAAGAGTTATAGTCAAATTATACTAATATAATATATTTTAAAAAGAATTTTAGAGTAACAGCTGAGGAACAAGTATTAAATATAATCAGAAAGAAAAACTCAACATCAGTTTAATCAAAGTTAATTTAAATTTTATTTTTTTAAAATTGAACATTTTCTATTTCTATTTTATTTGACAAAACTGAAGCCAATTTCATTACTCTAAACTTCCCGACATTTTTCTATACTTCCTGTTAAAGTCTGACATTGAACAGTGAAAGAGAAAACCTACCAAAAAGTACTCTGGTAAAACCATTATCACTTTACAATTAAAAGAAAAATAAAAATTGGTTACTGATTTAATTTTTAAAGAATATAAGATTTATGACTATTGGACATTCTATATTATTTAAGTACAGATGGGAAAAAATTATTCTTGAATATGACATATGATATTCTAAGAAGCATATGTACCTGCTTATTTATCCTAAGAAACTTTATTTTGATGCAACTTATCTGAAGATACATTGAAGTTGTAATTTTTAATATTTATTATAATTGCTTTTTCTTCTCTCCAACCAACCTTTTTCTCCTGTAAAAAATAATGAAGGTTTGGGGTTTACAAAGGTTATTTTTTGGTGTATCCCACAGAGTTCCCTTGCTGTTTCACCAGAAATATTCTGTTTCCTGAATTCTTATTTTAATTTTGACCTTACTTTCCACTTGTATTATTTTCTCGTCTTTTATATGGTGAATAATGACAACTCTTATCAGAATGAGACATATCTAAATCTTTTTTGTCTCCTTCTCCCTGAAAGTACACTCTTTCTGATAGATTGAAGTGACTGGGTTTGTGAATATAAAAGTAGGTGGTCATTATGAGTGAATAAACAAGTGAATAGCGAGTCATGAAGTACTCTCTACTCCCACTATATTTATTTCCAAATGCAAGCTAGAAATGAGGTATGGCATAAAAAAGTATGATGCAGTCATTATTCCCATTTTATGAGTATGGCTCAGAGTATTCATGGGATCCAAAAGAATATATATGGTAGTGGTACAAACAGTTTTAGGGGACATTCTGTGACTAGAACTTGAACATGCAAAACAGACCTTGGCCTGATCTTTTTACATTCCTGCTAACACTTTTCCATGCAATTGCTCTGCTTGGTTTCGTAGGTACTGTGGGTCAGAGACCTTTATCAAAATGTGATATTGATGTATCTACTGATGCTCTTTGTAGCAGCATGTTTACTAGTATGGATACCAATTATTATATGACTGCTGTCAGAGGGCAAGCAAAAGCAATGCACTTTTAATTTAATGGAGCCGGAATAACTTATGCAACTCTTTTCCTCTTTAGGCTTCTTCAGGCAGAATCTTATCACTTGTTTCACTTTAAAAATGGTGCTGTAACACAGAGGAAATAGATGCAATATTTCATAGAGCCGTACACAGGCAAAAGTTATCTTTAGCTCCACTATTTCTAATACAATTGATAATGCAATTTCCCTCCACAACATAAGATGCTTAGTAAGAATTATGTAGCAATTCATATTCACTTCCACTGAGGTAAGTCAAATATAGTGGGATTTATCTCATCTACCTTTAAATTTTTATAATGCAGACATCTACATCTGAGCTTGTCAGCTAGACATTTTATTCCATGAATAAAAATGGGTACTTCTAGAACATGTTTCATTTCATTGTTTTATAGATCTCTAAAAAGGTTAGAAGAATTTTGTTTTGGAAGTAATATGTATGTCCTTGAATTATACAAAGAATCTAGATGATGAATCAAGATGCAGATATCTGCACAGTTAAAACTGGGAAAGCCCTAGAAACAGCTTCATGTTATACAAAAATATTCTGTCAGAATCCTTACCCCAGATCTCTCATTGCGTCTTTGCACTTAATAAATCTCATTTGAATTTTGCTTTCTCAAAAATAAAAATGAAGCCCCATCATAGCATATTGTCTTTAGCAGAGGAATGTTAGGACTAAGTGTAGCAGCTTTTTAATCATGTTTTCATTTTATAGCAATTCCTGTTGATGCAGAATGCTGAATCAGCAAAGGAATGATTAGTAGAAAATGAAGCTAATATTTGTCTTGTATGTGTCTGTGATATCAAAGATGTTTCTATTAATCAAGATTTAAATGAAAAACAAATGAAATATTTTTCCCAGTACTTTTCTTTATTATGTCACACGTGCATAAGTAATTTCTTATACACAAATTTATTTTTTTCTAGATATCAAAATGTTTACAGTTGGGACATTTTAATTTTTTCAACTACTGCTTTTCTCAGAGAAGATAGGACCACGTTAATATTTCCACTAATTCTTTATTTTCTTTGTTAGACTTGTATTGGAGATTTCATAATGTCCGTCATTGATTTTTTTTTGGAGTCTTTACATGTATGTCAATTTCAAAAAAGCTTCATTTTTTAATTGATAGGGGTTCTTTTAATCCATTAATCTTACCGTGTCTTCTTATACTTGGATGTCATAAATGTGTAAAAACTGTCTGCGAAGAAAGGACCATATATACACTCATGTATACATGTAAATCACTGCTATGTCTGCCAGGAAAAAAAAAAAAAAAAAAAAAAAGGTCCATTACTGTTTCCCTGTATCCTTACATCATCTTGACCTGATTTGCCTTTCTGCTAGTGCTCATCAGAATCCTCTGGTTTGTGTTAAATAGGATTTTAGTGGCAGGGAAGTCGAGAGTTGGGACTTTAAATGAGAGTCGGGCCTTCTCTTTCCATGTCGTTGTGACAACTCTTTATAGGGTCGTTATAGATCCAGAACTAGTGATTAGCTCCATTGCTATGCACTCCTGTATCTCTGCCACAGAGAGCCACCATCAAATTCACATTAGCTGGGAACTTGGGAGTTAGCAGGAGCTGACCATGCCAGCTGGAAGAGGCTTAAAACATGTGTTATGCTATTAAGTGATATTACAATGTACCAATAATGGATTACAAAAAAAACTGCTACAGACCTTGTTACTGGGAAGTATAGATGTACCATGCACATTGAGCAGCCATTCTAGTACAGTTTGCTAAAAGATAAATGATGAGTTGTTATACACTTTAGCATAGAACTGTGCAGAGGTGAAACTAGATTAAAATAATGTACATGACAAAAAGAAATGCATAAAAAATAAATTATGAACTTGAGTGTTAGCAACAGAATCATTTTCAAATGTTTATGGGGATTTTCGCTTCATTTTTACCTAAAATGTGTTTTCCCTTTTGGCATTGAAATGGGCCCCGCAATTATCCCTGTTGCACTGTGGCTGCAATTAAGACAATTTACTTAAGAACACTCCAATGTGTAATGGGCAGTATGAAAAAAAAATCATCATCAATAACCACAAGGAAATCCTTTAGTCTAACAGAGGACATTCAAGGCTGAAAAAAGAGTGAAAAAGACTCACTGCAAAATGCTAAAAGTTTATATCCACTCAAGGCTTAACAAGAAGAAAATGAATCCACATGGAATAACTGAATTCATAAGTAAATCCAAGGTGAAAATAACTCAGGTCTAGAAGAGTAATTAAAGAAATCTTGTGTTTGTATGTCATGCCATTGGTTGTTTGTGTGGCTCCTCTCACAGCAAGATAAAGCTGGGTTCCTAGACTAATGCAACAAAGAAGCCCTTGTACTTGTCTGTATTCAGACATTTCATGCACAAATTAATAGAGGAAGAAATATTCTACAAATGTGAAGTCACCACCTCTGAATCACTAAGTCTCTGAAGCACGATTTACACCACGTTGAGAGAGAAGGCTGTTAAATATTGTTCCACTTCTATTCTGTCCTGGTGATCTTTCCTGCACTGTGTGCTCCTCACCCTCCTAGACAGAGTTCTGGGTATTGTGAATCTTCCATCTGAAAGCTCAATATAACTATTTTTATGTTTGTAAGAAACAACAAAGATGTGAGATAGTGGAAAAAATGGAAGAATAAACCACATTTTACATAGGTTCACAAATTCAAGAGTTTAGAAGACTGATCACTGCTTCTGGGAGAAGGCAATTTATTGCAGTCAATGAAGAATTTTATATCCTCTGTGTTTTGAAGAGCGTGCTGTTTGGATAATCTTATTTAATGAGTCGTCATTGTGATATTCCTGCACTTCCAGACAGTCAATGCAAATCTTCCTCCAAAAAGTTTCTATCTAAAAAGAGGATGGATTCTAGAGACTTCTTTATTAGCCTCGTTTTGTCCTCCAAAATTGCTGTTCAGTTTTTTGTTCAGTTTATTGTAGTCTTGAAAGTTTGGGGACTAAAAATTCAGAGAACAGTTATTTCAAGGAGGGAAAATGGATGTGACAGGTCACATTCAAAGTATTTATCCTGTGGCAATGGCTATTTAAACTTTAATTTAAAATTGCACACACATACACATATATAAAAAAATGGAAATAAGAAATTAGGAAGTATATAATATCCTTCATTAATTACTATCTTTTTCATTGAATCATATAATGATTAAGGTTGAAAGGGACCTTAAAGACCACATAGGTCCAGTGCCCCTGACATGGACAGGGAACCTTCTACTACATCAGGATACTCAGAGCCCCATCCAGCCTGACTTTTAAAATTTCCAAAGATGGGGAATACACAGCCTCTCTGGGCAACCTGTTCCAGTGCCTCATCGCCTTCACATTAGAGAAATTCTTCCTAATATCTAATTTAAACCTAGCTTCCTTCAGGTTATGGCCATTCCCCCTTGTCCTATCACTACATGTCCTTGTAAAAAGCCCCTTTCCAACCTTCTTGTAAGCCTCCTTTACTGCTGCTACAAGATCTCCCTGAAGCCTTCTCTTTTCCATGCTGATTTTTGTTCTTAATGAGTATCTGGGAAGTTTCTATGGACAGATATTCAAACATATATCTTTCAGAAACATTTACTCTTTAGTTGTACCTTCATTTATTCTTTAGTTATATCTTACCTTACCTTACCTTACCTTATCTTACCTATTTGTATAAAAAAATATTTAGGCAACAATATGTGCATGCTTTATTCAGTAAGACAGGTTCCTTCTAAGGGTGAGGAGATAAGGCACCTAAAGTGTCAAAATCATTTTGCATGGTTTCTACTGGCAATGAAGAAAGTACTGATAACTACGGTGAGAAAGACATGCTCAGCATGTAGACACTTAAAGTTAAGTAGACTTAAAAAACTTCCAGAGAAGCCAAACAAAAAGTTCTTTCCTAATTTGTGAAGTTTACTGCTACTTTAAAATCAGAACCATATGAATATTTCTGACAGAAATTGTTAGCTTTTTATTCAATAGCAAATATGCTTCACTTGAAAAACATGAGCCTGAAAATAATTCTCTTTATGGTTTAGTCCTGTCTCAGAATCAGAATTGCAGAATATGCTGAATTAGAAGGGATCCATAAACATCATCAAGACCAGCTCTTAGCCATGCACAGGACCATCCCCAAGCATCCCACCATGTGTCTGAGAGTACCATCCAAACGCTTCTTGAACTCTGTCAGGCTTGGTGCTGTGACCACTCCCCTGGGGAGCCTGTTCCAATGCCCAGCTTCCCTCTGGGTGAAGAACCTTTTTCAAATATCTAACCTAAACCTCCCCTACCTAACTTCAGGCCATTCCCTTGGATCCTGTCACTCGTCACCACAGAGAAGGGATCAGTGTCTTCCCTCTCACTTCCCCCCACAAGGAAGTTGCAGATTTGGATGACATCTCCCCTCAGTCTCCTCTTCTGCAGGATGAACAGACCAAGTGACATTTTATCCAGAAGGGTCTTGCAAGAGGCAGTGTCAATAGCTTTACTGAAGTCCAGAAAGATTACCTCAACTGGATTCCCTTGATCATATAGATGGATTACCTTCTTGTAAAAGGAAATCAGGTTTGATAAGCAGAATTTTTTTCTCATGAAGCTGTGCTGGCTGTGACCAGTGACAGTGCTGTCTTCCAGGCGTTTTTCAATACTTCCCAGAATAATTTTCTTTATAACTTTATAAGGCACCAAAGTAAGACTTACAGGCCTGTTGTTTCAAGTGTTATCCTTCTTGCCCCCAGCTGAGAACGAGGACAATATTTGCCAGCTTCCACTTAGTGGTATGTCTCAAAATTCCCAAGACAGTTCAAAAATAATTGAGAGAGGCCTCACGATGACATCAGCTAGCGCCATGAGGATTCTTGGATGAAACCCCTTAGGACTCATAGATTTGTCTCAGGGATCCAGCTGAAGCAGCAGTTCCTGACAACTTCAGGGTTAACTGAGAATTTATTCTCAGATCACTGAGACCCCCTTAGTCCATCATCAGTGTTGAAGAGAGAGGCAAGGAAAGCATTAAACACCTCTGCCTTGTCTCTGTCCCTATTTGTGAGGTGACTATCCCCATCCTGTAACTGGTGGATGTCATTTCTACACTGCCTAGTTCCACTAATGGATTTAAAAGATTTTTTGTTGTCTCCCACATTTCTGGCCAGCTTCAACTCCATTTGAGCTTTGGCCATATGAATTTTCTTACCATGGTAATAAGCAGCATCTCCGAATTCTTCCCACATCACCTGACCTTGCTTCCACTGGGCATACAACTTCATTTTTTCCTTATATCCACAAGATTCCTAATTAGCCAAAATGGCCTTCTGTCTCGTCTGCTTGCCCTCTGACATTTTGGAATTGCCTCTACCCAAGCCCCTAGGAGATGGTGCTTAAAAAGTGACCAGCACTGATGGATTTCAGCACCATCAAATGCATTTTCCCAGGGATGTTACTCTTAGTTCCCACTGAAGTCCAGTGACGAAGTTTTGCTGGCACTTTTCATCCAGTAAACAGAGGTTTAAACTCTGCTGCTTCATTGTCACTATGGCAAAAATGGCCACCAAACTCCACTTCACTCACAAAAGCCTCTCTATTAATAAGCAAAAAGTCAAGTAGCAGGGATAGAGAGGATAGACACAGTCTATGAATCGGTCCTCAACAACGAGTGCTCTAGCCACACCACCCAAGCTGAAATAGGCAATCAAGCCCCTAAGCTCACTGTAGGAGAAGGCTGGGTTTGAGACCATCTAAGGAACCTGAATGTGCACAAGTCCGTGAGACTCAATGAGGTTCACCCACTGAGGGAGATGGCAGACAAAGTTGCTCATCTGCGGTTCATCATTTTTTAAAAGTCTTGGCAGTCAGGAGAAGTCTGAATGAATCTTCATTTATGAAGTAAGTCATGTTTGGCCAGTTTGTTTTTCAAAGTAAAATTTATTTTTAAAAAAAATTTATTTATTTAATTCTACATCATAGCACATGGTCTTTCTCAATTGGGTAACTATTTCTGTACGCTGACTCTAAATGAGATCTCCCTGATGTCTTACAAAAAGGTAATAATATTTCAGCTTAGCTGGAAGTGTTTTGCTTGATGATTTGGAGGACCATAGTTGCCCTTTTTAAAGCTTTGTTCTATTACTGATTTAATATCATCCTTAAAAAATACAGATATACCTGCTTTTTAAAATTGTTTTTTTTGTTTCTTGCTGAGAAAATTCCAGCTTGTTTCCAGGCCCAAGACTGCACTACAGATTCTTGTTCTGAGTCTCTAAATGAATGGATTTTCACTTTGTTCTCATAAATTGCCCCTCATCCTATTACTTCACTCCTTAAGGCTATTCATTTATTTATGTATAATATTTCACTGCTCCCCTCTATTCAAAATGACTGCCAACTTTGTGATATCATCTAATTTCATTACCTCACTTCAACTTTCAAGCCAAGGGCAGAATCTGAGATTGAGATACTGTGAGAGCTCCCAATCCTCAATAAATTCCAAAGAGGACTTCTCCACAGTCTAATATTTTCTCTTCAGTACAACAAAACAGCTGTTGTCATCTGATGTAGTATTTTCCACAGAAGGTCACATCATATGTGTATTTGGTTCCTCAAGGCTTTAATATTTTTCTTAAATATTTGTTCTAAAAACTTACATTATTTAAGGACAAACAAATTCAGAGGTGTGTATACATATATATCAAATTTTATTCTGTTTATAAATAGTAATATTTACGAAATTGTTTTTCATATTTATTCATACAGTGTGTTGCATTTATTCTATTGGTTCTCCAGAGTTGTCTAAGGCAGATTATCCTGCTATTCGGTCATAAATACATTTTTATTTCAGACACAGTGTTTTCATTTTACATCTCCTCATAGTATATCACCAGTCCAGGTGGCTATCCTGTCCATTTTCCTTGTCCAATATAACAAAAATAACAATAAATCTTTCTATATAGTTTTGAGTAATAGTCAAAGTATGTTTAGTTAACATTTTACTCACTAAGTATAGTACTTGTTCTTCCATATGCCCATTTTTTCCAGCAAAACCTCAACAGCTTATTCTGGAAATATATACCTTGCAGAACACTCTTTAACCTTCAGAGAAGTTTTATGACCAGCTCAGAAACTCCAGAAAACAGATATCTATAACTGAGAACATAACTCAAGTTGCATATCAGTGTATGATTGCATGATCTTAATTTAAGTCTGTGTTCTTTCACTGTGCCGTAACTATTTGTCCTTAAGGGGACATGGTTATGGTTCTCAGACACCTTCTCCACACAGTTAGAGTAACTGAATGGCAATGCATCTTCCACTAGAACTTGGACTTCTTTTGCATTTTAACTTCCAGTATCTGAAGGAAATTAAGTCTTTTGATGAAGTTCCAGGTTGCTTAGTCAGATGCAAAACCAAAGCACCTCAGTTCTCTAATATAAGTTCTGAGAAGCATTTATAGTTAGCAAGAAATATCAGGAGATATCGAGTGAGAGATCTATTTTTAAAATCACATGCAAATAATACTTATTCCTTCCAAATCCTATCTCAAAATTGCATATAAGATTTTTACATTTATATCTTGAGCAGCCTTTGATAAAGAATACAACACTGGACAACCAAATTTCAGGATGCTAAATTTTCAGTACTGGATGCTGATCGGGCAAAAGCATGGTACTAGAAGCACAACCCTTTTTGCCTATCACTCCCTTATAAGGATGTTTGTGTTTGATAAAAGATATTCTCTTTACCATGTTCTGTATGAGAAGACAAAACTCTTTACTTGCCATTTTTATTATATACCAGAATTCTGTTTTTCATGCATTAATAAAATTGTGCTGCACTCTATTATACAAGATCTAATAATAATAAGTGCAGATTAATGTAAAAATGCCTCTGTTAATGCTGATGGTGAATTTTATGAGAAAATATTAAAACTAGTAAAATATACTAAACCAAACTAAGCAAAATGTTCATAAGCATAGCAAATTCAGTGATTAATAGTCAGCAGGATTCTAGCTTTCTGTGTCACCACTTGGATTTTATGTAGTGTTACTAAGCAACAAAGGTTACTCTTCACCAACACTTAGATGCAGTATTTGCAGCTTTAATCAAATCAGCTGCTAAGTGAACAGTATTTTTGTGTAATCTGTTTGTCAGTGATAGATAAGCAGTACAAGCAAATCAAATATACACTAATTTATATAGCATAATTATAACAAGTCTCCTTTTAGTTAGTTAATGGGCTTTTCTAATGTACATCTCTGGTTATATAATTTGCCTTATTGTGAACCTTATTGGTAACAGGAACAATTCAGGCAATATTTTAGTTCTCCCTCCAAGCTCCAAATAGTATTTACTGAATTGTACTAAAAATGGTTATTAAAACTGTTATATTGATATCAGGATAAGAATAGCCCAAGTAAAAAAAAAAAATAGAGTCAGAACTATTTTTTATTGCTGTTACCTAACCATTTTAAAAAACAGAATCCCATAAGATGTTGTACATAATGTTTTAATTTTATCTTCTGCTTCTTCCCATAGTATTAACAAAGAAGACTAGACAAAGTAACATGACAGGTTGTCGAAAGATCCCTCGGTTCTGCTGCTTTTGAAATTCTGGTTCTTTTAAAAGCGAAAACAGCTACCCAAGGAAAGCTTCTGTATTCCAGGAAGCATAGACTGTAAAACAACAATTTGTATCAGCTACTTGCCAGTAGAGAAACCTTTGCTTCAGAAAAAGCATGATGCCTTTAAAGTTGAAAGGTCATAGAAGTGAAGTTTCTTTTAATCTGTGTGCCACCATAGAGATGGTTTTGCTCTCATATTATGATTTTGCACAGATAATTGCAGAATTCCAATCTAAAAAAAAAAAAAAAAATCCCTATATACAGAATTTAAAGCTATACCAATTTAAGTTCTTGTCTATGATGGATTCTATGAAATGCCTAATAGCAGAAAAAAATGGACAAGAACAGGATGACATGAAGAACAAAGAGGTTATACATGCTGTGCTGGTATGTATAAAGCAGTGAAGATCGTAAATTATCTTTCTATGTTTTTTGAAAGTAATTATTTTCATTGGTAGTATGGGAAGGATAGTAATAGTATCACTGATCTTACTGTTATGCTAATTTTGAAAAGAAATTCTCATTAAAAAATTACAAATAAAATTCCTGTAAGCCTTTTTTACCTTCCTGATGTAATTTAAATAACATACATTGTTTTAGAGAGGGGAGAGTAGGGAGAGATGAGAGAGAATAAATACAGTTCTACTGTATTTGCATAATGATTTCATTTGAAATGTATGTCAGTCCATGCAGACCACAATCTAAGCCTTTAAAATATTGTCCCATGAGAATATTGATGCAGCCTTTTAAGTACTGTAGGCAGTAAGACAGCACTTGAACGTTAGTGAATGTAATATATTTTGTACTTAAGGGATATGTTGCTGGTTTGTATTTTTATGGCAGTACTTCGTGATGTCATTTGTGTCCTTATTGCTCCTGAGGTTGTGTGATGTAATTTATTGCAGAAGAGAGAGACTATTGCAGAGATGTACCAGCCATAAATAAAGAAAGGTGAGGAGGGAAATGAACAGAAATACTAATAGCCACAATTTGCTAGATTACAGAGATACTCTAAATTAGGAACCAAGAAACTTTGTAACTGCCAAAAGCTTTTGGGGAAAGGGGGAAAGGTAGCTTACCTGGACTTTTGGGGGAGTGTGAGCTTGATGGCTTTTAATTTTCTTTTTTTCTGTTTTTGTTTTTGTTGTTGTTGTTTTTTTTTGAACAGCCCTATCTCACTTTATTGAAAGGCAGAGCCTCTGCTTACAGTATAAAAGCTACAAATACTCTAATGTAATTTTCTAAGTGCAGTGGAAATCAGGCAGGTATGATTTTACTGGAATAAAAAGGTTTCGAGCTCATATTCTGAAACAATATGGACTCCTTCACCTGGCTTGTGTATGTGCTACCTGTTAATTTAATATATGCAGGAAATTAGTGACAAAGGATCTAATCTTGATTACAGTGGATCTGATGAAATTTTTGGTATGGCAATCTCAGTTAGTCTCCAGGAAATATCTTGGGCTTTAAATATTCCATTAACTTTGCCATTTGGATGCTTATGTTTTTGCAGCCCTGGTAATATTTGTCTAGCTGTGGTCAATTAACACAAAGAAATCCTAATAAAAAAATTTTTCCTCCAGCATGTGATAAATCATATAAAAGAAACATATTTTGCTAGTATTACATCTCCCTCTACTGGTAAAATATTATTTTCCTTATGATTAATTTCAAAAGGAGACTGTAATTAAAAAAGAATGTAACATGGCAGTTCCTTTCAAAAATATGGTCCCATGATGAATATTTTAAAGAGACAAACAAGAGTTAGGTCTGAGTATTGTTTCAAAATTGAGTATTACAGAAAGTTCAGACAAGGGTTACTGATTTATTTGAGGGAGATTGATTCACAGGGAAAGTAGAATAATGTTTCCAGTGTGGTGGCCTACTGGAGTTCTCACAGTAATTTCCCTTAAAAACAGAATAGAAAATATTTAAAAAGTTTAGCAGCCTAAAAAGGTTAATACTCTATTACAATAAAGGAAAATAGCAGGAAGCACAGGTTATTCCCTGGTACGCCCTAACAGTGTGAAACAGAAAAAGCTTGGTGAAATCATATAAGAAAAAATGATTATTAAAAAGAAATGATGGCTGCAAAAATAGACAACATTCACTCATCTGTCAAAATTTTTAAAAACCTGTAAAACAGTGAGTACTGATAATAAGTTTAGTAAATGTATATTCAAATAAACACCCTCAACATTCTGAATCACATTTAAATCAAACAGATCAAAAATATCTTGTGCATTATTCTCTTGTAATCCTGGACTCAAAAAAGACATTTCATTTTCCCTAAATTTTTGTTACAATTCCCCAAATATACACAGTGGAAAAAACCGACAGTGCAGGCCTCTTCTGCTTCTTTAGATCAAGGGATGAGCACATTTTCTGTATACATTTTCCAGCTAAAGCACTGGAAATTAAGCACCTGGTATACTGACTATGGTTTTGTTAGGATTTGCAGCCTAGAGCCTGCTATAGGCAATAAATTTTGCCCTTGTTTTAAAGCACAGCTAGAGGAGTTAGTTGGGTCACCATCTAGCTTATATATAACATCTTTAAGATGACAGTACTCACTCTGAAGCCAGGAAGTTTTGTTTCTTCAACACAAATAAATCTTTTCTCCCTCCCAGGAGAGTGCTGTGAAAAGCAGAAACCATACACAAGAATTGTCCAAGTTATATTTCAGATGAATGTGTGGTTTTGCAATTTTGAGTAAAGTATTTTGGACATCACAGTGCATGAACTAAATATTTTGTGACAAAATGCTCTCATTCTTCAACGTCTAGTTCTGTCATAGTGAAGAAGATACACTTGAGATGATGGCACTGATAAGAAATATATTTTCTGTGCGCATTTTCCCAGAAAGTTATCAAAATAAAATAAAAGCTTTATAATTATCCAAAGATAGTGAAATTATTCTAAAAAAATAACACAAAATAAAACAAAAAAAAAACCCAACCAACCAACCAACCAACCAAAACCTTAAAAAATCAGGAAACTCAAATAAGCAAGAGTGAGAAAGGTTAAGAATAAAAGAAAGGAAAGAGGAAGGAGAGGAAGAGGGAGCCGGAGGAAATAGACACAAACAAAACCACAGAAAATTCTATATGAATATCAGGAAAGTCTTTTTTTCACTGAAGGTGAGCAAACACCGGCACAAGTTGTCCAGGAAGTTGTCAACTATCCATCCTTGGAGGTCTTCAAAAGTTGTTTGCATGCTCTGTCTGCTCACAACCCTGAGCAGCTGAGTCTAGATGACCCTGAGCTTGTTGATGGACCAAGAGGACTTCTGAAGGTCTCTTATAGCTTCAGCTGTTCCATGTTTCTGTGAAAAGAAAGAAAAAGGAAGGGGGAGGGGGAGAAGGATAAAGGGAAACGGAAATTGGGAGGAAGGGTGGAAGAGAGGAAGGAGTAGGGTTTTCACATGAAAAAAAAAAATTGTGTTGCCCCACTTTTGTATGCAGATAATCGTGGTATTTAACCAGATGAATGTCCTTTCTAAGCTATCAGTGTCAAGGTAAATTGATTCATTGCTCCTGGTGTGCACTGTCAGCGTCTATTGTTATCTTTGCTTTTCTTGCTTGTCACTGAGATTAATAACGTTAGTGGTGCTATATGCTAGCAGCTTTCTTCCCTGTGTCAGTCACATAGGAAGTTACTCTGCACAGGTAATTTCTCTTCTGTGGATTTCTTTGTAGTACTTTCATTAGTTTACATTGTCAGCAAGAGCACATTGTATCTCCCTCTGAATACTTGCATGAGTTAATATTTCTAAAAGCATGATGGTGTAGTTACTGAATACATGTCATTGCCTTCATTTTCGCTGACTTTTTGTTTGTATGCTTTTTTCCCTCAAACTTGAAAGAATGCAGTTGGCAGCTAATTGAAAGCCACAAAAAAGAAAAAAATGCTTTTGCATGTATAACACTGAATGATTCTTTCTTTTACTTCAATAATAAAATGTAATTAATCTAACATAATTAGAGAAAATAAAGTCTACTGTTACAGCAAATAAAGCCTACACGTTATAAATCATGAAATCCTACTAAAGGTAGTGCTGGAAAAGATGACAACTGATTTTGATGCAGTGGGAAACAGGTTGGAGACATTGATAATAGATTCCAGTTCTTAATATTTTAATGAATTACACTGAAATCCAGAACTTGCTAACAAAATGCCATGAAGACGCAAATCTTTGAGACATTGATTAAACATAAGAGGACTGGAATCCTGTGGAGGATGAACTATATAACCCTGTATGAACAGTGATCTAAACCAAATGGAGAAAATATCATAGTAGAAACTGCAAGATCATGAATTGACTAAGAAACAGAATTTCTCCTGTGAGATAGGAGCTCAGCAGCTGCAGATATCATTGAAGCGGAAACCAGCATGTGTGAGCTTTGTGACAAAGGAGAAGAATAATGTGACCTCAGATAACAAGTTGTTTCCATTTGAGAGAGAAAAATAAAGCCTTACTTCAAAGGACCAGTGAGCATGTATCTGTGATACTCTGTGAAGTACTGTGTTTAATTCTAGTGGTAAATATTTAAAGAAAATAATAAGTAGAAAATAGCAGGCAGTGATGCAAAAGAAATTATTTGTAATGCTCTGAAAATAATAGCTGTGCTAACACATTTTGGATTTGCTTACCTTTTTAAACCTGGTGAGACTAGTCAGCTAAATGTCTGTATTACCAGTGAGACAAAAGGATGAAGGCAGAATTTGATGAATTACCCAGATCAGTACCTTGTGATTGATGTCATTGCCAGGGCTTTGGTTTCTACAGTCATGGGACATTTTTTGATACATGCAGCATAGTGGGGAGAGATGGGATCCACCTATCTAGAAAAGGAAGGAGAATCTTCACTTGTAAACTGGCCAACATAGTAAATTTTTCTTTAAACCTTTCCAAAGGCAAGAAAACTAAGTCCACCCACCTCAAGTGCATATATACTAATGCAGTTAGTCTGGACTAAAAAAAGGGGGAAGTGGATGCCTCTTTCCCTGGTGGGAAAGCTCACATGTCTGGAAGACCACAAGAAATGGCTACTAAGTGTTTCATAAGGATAGGAAAGCAAGAAGAGGAAGTGGAGTTGCACTTTATATAGAAGAGAAAATTGAGTGTGTGGAGTGGAGGCATGGAGACCTAGGAATTTCTATTGAATTTCTGTCAAGATTAGAGGAATCTATACTATGACCTTCCAGTCAGGATGATGAGGCAAATGAAACCTTAGTTTGGCTGCTCAGGGAAGTTTTGGGCAGGTTTCTGCAACTCATAGCAGATTGCTTCCTGCTCCAGAGGCAGGGCAGGGAGAGCTCATTACTAGATTTACTATCCACAGACTGAGAAAACTTACTTGATGACATAACTACAGTGGTAGTCTCAAATAGAGCAGTCACAATATTGTGGAGTTTAAGATCCTGTTGAGCACAGCAAATATCGGTAATAGAACAAAGGCTTTGAATTTTGGAAGAGCCAAATTCAATATGCTCAGAGCCCAGCCACAAGGAATTCCATGAGAAGCATCCATATAGGACAAACTAGCTTGTGATTACTGGGAATTATTCAAGAATGACCTTCTGGAAGGTTGAAGAGGGGCGAGAACAATCCATCCCCCACAAAGGGAAAGGAAAAAAGCAGAACAAAAGACTACCCAGGCTTAATAATATGCTTTTGGGTGTTCTTAAAAGCAAAAAAAAAAAGGCATGCTAGCTGTGGAAAGGCAGCTAAATCAGCAAAAAGGACTATAAGAACCTTGACAGAACTTGTAGTGGTGCAGTCAGGAAGGCACAGATTCAGCTAGTACTGAAATTGGCCAAGAGTGAAGAGTGATGTCAAGAAGAAAAAAGGGTTCCTTAGATACATGGGCAATAAGCAGAAGCATGAGGAAGATGTAGGCCCACTGCTATACAGGGCTGGGAAACTAGTTATTAATGCTGAGGAATCAGAAGTCCTCTATGCCTTGTTTCCCTCTGTTGGATGGGTGGTCCGAGAGATGGGTAGAATATCAGCTAACAGGCAGCACTAAGAGGGTGGCAGCCTGTCACAAATGCATTCTCACAGAAATAGATACTGGGCTTCACACTGTTCAACGTCCTCATAAATGATCTGAACGATAGAATTGAAAGCACCCTCATCAGCGTTGCTGGCAACACTAAGCTGGGAAATGGCATGGACAAGTTTTAAGAATGAGCCATCTTACAGAGAGACCTGGACAGGCTGGAAGAGTGGGCTAGCAAGAATTGTAGGAAGTTTAATGAAGACAAGTCCTTGCACTGAAGACTAGGATCCACGTAGCTTGGGAGTAGTTACATGAAAAGAACCTTGGGGTCCTGAGGGACAACAAGCTTGATGCAACTGGACAGGATGCTAGATATTCTCATCTAACCTTCGTTTCCCGTGGAAGTTTGGACTGGATATTGTTCTGAGATCCACTCCAACCTGAACTTTTCTATGATTCTTTGTCTTATGTTCTGTAAGGTGGGTCCATAATAAGACAGATGAGAAATAACTTCTGAGAAATTTAGAATTAGTTGGGATTTAGGGAATAAATTGATCTACATCATATATCTGGAAAAATTCAGGAGACACTGCATAAAAGCAACTACTTTTCAAATGAAAAGAGATCACTGAAATAAAAAAAAGACATTGCACATGTAGAATTGTTGTGTGGAATTTTTTTGTCAGAAATGTTTACAGTATGGATATATTAATCTGATTCAATTTTTCTAGGATGTCTTTGTAGTCAATGAAACACAGGGAAGAAAAAAAAAACAAAACAAAACAAAAAAACAACCACTCAAACAAACAAAAAACCTCCTCACATTACAGGGATAGCATTTATCTGCATGTTTTAAATTTGTATTTTAAGATTCTAGAAGTGGCTATTTCTCTCCCATGACAGTGAAGATCACATAAAGTGGCAAGCTTAAACAACAAGCCTACACTGTAGAAAATCAGTTTTGGCAAAGTGAATCATCATTAAGTCTTTGCTTGTTTGCAGCACACACACATCTTTCTCAAGAGAACTAAATGCAGTGAGAAGAATAGTGGCCTTTCAGATTACAGCTTGCCATAAAAAGAGTAACTAATGAGTTGTGGTTTTCCCTGACCTCAGTCCTTTCTAAAAGATTTATATTATGGTTTTTGATTTGGAAAGCTGTATACAAATATTTGAATTTCCTCTTGCCATATCTTGGGTTTTATTAAGTGTGGTTTCCAAGTAAATATTTCATGTTGTGTCAATCCCAAAGAAGTGCCATCCTTGCACTATCCTACAAGGCCATCCCAGGCAAGGTGCCAAAAGAAGGCTTCAGAATATCTGAAATTTGAACAGTATTTCTGCAGAACCTTCATATTCTAGATTTAGAGTTAGTAGTGCAGGTGGTCAGGAGAGAAAAGGTATTTTCCACTGGCAAGCAGAAATTAGGAAAGATCTGGTGGAAGTGACAAACAAATTGGGAATGGTTGAGTACAAAGTACCTTGAAAGAATTATTTTAAAAGTAACTTTACAGTCTGGTAACTGTTTTAAAAGTATTTTAAATTTTAAACATTATTTTAGAAGTAACTTTACAACCTGCTACATACATGGAAAAAAACTTAAATTAAAAAGACTAGTGTGTCCCTTTTTTCATTGCTTTCTCACAACTGTGTTGAAATTAATTGGATTGATTCACTATTCAAGGCAATATTTCAATTAATTATTTCAAGTTCTGATTGGTATATTTTGGGGGTGTGTGCATCCACATTTGAATGTGAAAAAAATGTGCAAAATAGGCTGAGGTTAACACTGTATCATTAATTCAAATCAGTCCTAGATATAAGCCTTTGGGATACAAGTTTCCCTAATAGGACTGGCTCTATGACTTATATTTTTAAGAGATCTAGTGAATAGGTTGGACAGATAAATGTCTGTCATGGTTTTGCTTGTTCTGGGAAACTAAGCAGGATTTTTCCCTTCCTCCTGCCCACTGTGTGAAAGGGACATTGAACAGGCAGGTTGGCTGTGCCTTGGGCAATGGACTAACACAAAAGAAGTGTCTAGCAAAGCCACATTCCAAGTCGATGGCCCTCAAGATCTGTGGGAAAGGGTGCGAAGTTACTTTTTTTCTCCTCTCCTGGGAAATGGCAGGGACTTTGTTGTTGCCTGAGCTGGGGCAAAGTCTGGGTGGCAAGAGCTCTGAGGTGGTTTTGTTCTCAGCCTGGTTGCCCAGCTAGCTCAGTCCTACATAGTCTGGAACCTGCTTGGATTTTCATCAGAGAGGAACTATTTGAGAAGAAGATCACCTTCTTCCCCTCCTCCCTTCCTGTGGGTTTTTTTTTGACAACAGTTCTCGTGCAGATCAAAGGAGAGGGGAAGCCATATGGTCCAGCTGAAGACAGAGTGAGTCCCTACTGAGAAGAACTTTTTTTTCTTTCCCTACTTTCTCCCCTTTCCCAGTGAGGGGGAAGGAAGACCTCCATTTTCTGCTTCTCCAGGATATCTGGGGCCCCTTCTGTGATCCAACAGCACCCCCTGCTGGCTGAACTGAGCACTGCAGGCTCTGCATCTCCAGTGATCCAACAGCACTGCCTGCTGTCTGTGGTTAGAATCGCACCAAAGGGCGCAAACTGAACTGTTCTCCTTTTTGTTTGTTTGTTTTGAAGAGGATTATTTTTGGGTATAGGATTATCGTTTGCTTTGTTTGTGTCCTTTCATTGTTCTGCCAATACACATATATCTTTTAATAAAGGGCTGTTGTTTTTTCCTTTTTCCACACTTTCTCAATTGGAGTCTCTTAATTTCGGATTTACAGTTGCTTAGAGGGAGGAGTTTGGGTCTTTTGCATAACTCATCCTCAGCAAAACACTTGTGTCTCATTAAACTGAGACAACATCATTAAGCTGAAGGTGAAAAAATTACATATTTCTTGAAATCCAGGACCTAGGGTGTGAAAGGGGTATTTTAAATTAAATGACAAACAGATTTGATGAGTCATCCTTGTTCAAAGAAATAATCTGTACTCAACTGAACAGTTGCAAAAACTTTAAAGGAATTCTGAAGAGAAGAGGGTGTTTTTATAATTTGTTTATATCAACTTGAAGATTTGCAATTGCTTTCAAAAATTTTGATTTTATACCAATTATACTGGTACATGTTTGAACTAGTTGTTTTTAGACTTACAGCTTCTTAGAATAAAACTGTTCAAGCTGAAGGAGAACTATATTGAAAAATATACTTATAATAACAGCTAATAGATACGTATAATCAACTTATTATAGAATATATTAAAATCAATAAAAGAGAAAGACAGAATAAGATGTATAGTTTTGTTGGACCCATTACTATGGTCATCTAATTTTCAGTCTAACAGTTTCAAAAAGAAGTTGAAGGCAGAGACCTATCAGATTCACTTAACTAATATCACTCCTGCATTGACTGCCAAAACTAGTAATGAAACACTCAAAAAACCACCACAGTTTCCTTAATTGCTGCAAAAATGAGCATTGAAAGTTATGGAACTAATGCTAAGACATTCAATATGAAAATAAAACAATACATTCTTTGATATTCTTACTTAAAACTCACAGTACTGCAATAAGCCTTTTAAATTTTGTATTACTAAACTATAATATTATATCAGATTTTATTGTATGATATTATATTATTACATATCATAATTTTAATGTAATGCTGTAACACTATTATCGTATTAAAAAGCTCATAGGCTTGTCACTTAATATTAATTTTTTTAAAAAGTACTTATGCACATAGAAGCAGGGCAAGCTCCACTCCACAAAGTAAACATTAATTCTTTATTACACACCTTAGCTCTACATGCAGAGCATAGGTAAAATTGAGCCTTAAGAATGGCATCACACCAATGCTAAACAAAGATATGGCTAAATCAAACCAACAGGAAAATGGTGAGATTAGAAGAAGATGTTTATCTCAGGCTTAGTTACATTGCAATAAATAATCCTGAACACTCCATGATGAAGTAATTCGTGTAGAAAAGTTTCCCCCATCAATGTGTGTTCAGCCTAGCTGATCAAGCTACTCAAGGGATTGGATGAGATTTCAAATCCTCATCAGGCTTAATTATCAGTTGTTAATTGAATTTCTCAGTGCTTCCAAAAGAAATGTTATTGTATATACATGCAAACATAAAAAATTAAGGCATTTTAAAGTTATGTAATTCATTGCCTTGATGAGGATTTATTTATATGAGAACTACATAATTATATATAGGGGGAAATTAATAGCAACATTAATTAACTGTTTCGTTCCTTTCTACTTTGATCAGAGGGAATGAAGAAATCAACTGATGCTATGCAGTGAGGATAACATTGGACACATTTAATATATAAAAAAAGAAAGGCAAGTAATAAATTTTATAAATTTGAACTTACGTAAAAAACATTTCCATGAATCCCAAACTTTATGTAATTTCAGTGAGATTCATTGGTACAGTAATAAGTAATAGGTATTTTAAATAATCCTCTTGGTGTTTTGATGATTGCATCCAAATACATTCTCCAAGATATAGAAAAGAAGGTGATTCTTCCTGTTAATAAAGAGAATGATGTTCTCATTCGTCATACAACACTTATGGTACCAGAAAATGTGTTGACTTTTAATGAGTAAATCACCAAAGGCTTTGCATTTTTAACTGGATTTAAAATGATTAAACCTGCATAGGTATTGGCTAATTAAAGATGTCTGGTCAGTTCCCAGGGTTAGTGGGAGTCAGTCTAGATTCAGATTTCATAGAACAACATATTGCTTAAATTTAAATCACCTAAAGAAGTTATCCTTAGCTCAGTGCTAAGAATAGCAAATGTTCATTGACTTTACTCCAGGATAATGCATTTTTCAGATATAACATGTCTGCATAGCAGTATAACTATAAACATTCACTAGATATGAGAAAAATATGCCCAGGAGTTATTTATTATAATTTAGGGGGGTTGCAATGTTTCAGGAGTGCTGAAGGTGCTAAATGAAGATAAAGTTTGCTCATTCCCACTCAGAATATTCTGTACCTAATTCTGAATTATTACAGAGATTTTTATTCATTATAATTGCAGAATGCCTAAAGATTAAATTCTGAATTTCTTCCAGTGACATGCGCATTTGATAGCATTATGAGTTTGAGATTTAATGGTCTTGGGAAGCTTAAGTATTATTAAACTTTTATTAAATAAGGATTTCCTCAGTGTAATTAAATAACAGAAAACACACAAAGCTCACTTGAATTGACAGAGATTAAAACCATGCAATAAATTGAAAAAAAAATCTTAGATTTCGCAGCAAAATAATTTAACTTGAAATAAACCAAAATCAGTGTTAACACCTCATATTTATGTCCAACAGCATTTTCTTTCCATATTCAACTCTGTTTTTTTTCTGCACAGACATTTGTAGGAGATATCAGGATTAAACCAGAGAGCTTTTACTCTTTATGCTATGGTTTTGTTTCCAGTCTCCAAGAAATATCACCTTTTTAATAAGGTGACTTCTAAATCATCATACAAATTAATGTATCTTAATACAACTACGTCTTTCAACTATTATCTTACCTTTTATTGTAAAAATATAAAATCAGGTTCTATCAAAAAGTTTGTGAATATCTATTTCTAAGAATTCTTTTTCCTAAGGAAGTATTGTTTTACCCCAGCTGGTAACTAAGCACAACAAAGGCACTTACTCACTCTCCTCTGGTGAGACGGGAGAGAGAATCAGAAGGGTAGAAGTGAGAAAACTTATGGATTAAGATAAAGATAATTTAATAGGTAAATCAAAAGCCATGCACTCAAGCAAAGCAGAACATGGATTTCACTCAGCACTTCCCGTGGGCAGGCAGGTGTTCAGCCATCTCCAGAATGGCCATGCCTCATCACACCTAATGGGGACTTGGGAAGACAATGCCAGCACTTCAAATGTCCCCCCCCCACTTCTTCTTCTCCCAACTTTATTTACTGAACATGACACCATATGTTATGGAATATCCCTTTGATCAGCTGGGATCAGCTCTCCTTGCTGTGTCCCTTCCCATCTTCTCGTGCATCCCCAGCCTACTCCCAGGTGGAGTGTTGTGAGAGGCAGAAAAGGCCTTGACACTGTGTAAGCACTGCTCAGCAACAGCTAAAACATCCCTGTGTGATCAACACTGTTTCCAGCACAAATCCAAACTCTAGCCCCATACTAGCAGCTATGAAGAAAATCAATTCTGCCCTCCCCAAAAGAAAATATTAGTAAAGTTGAAGATCAGAATGATTTGTAAAAATACTGCAAAAGTTTTGAGAAAGTAGAGTAACTCTATAATAACAGAAAGCATGCATAAAAAGAAAATAACAACAGACTAATTTAAGAAAATATTGGAAGAATATATAAGAAATACATATATCTGTAAAACTGAAAATTTAATAACACAAAGGCAAAAATAAATCTTACATTTTTTAACTTTTGTATAATACATATATATATGTAAAGGAATTATAAATACACATATACAGAGAATAAGAATTTATTGATAATAGTAATATTTGTAGCAATATGAAGAACCTGAATAAGAATCTGAATGAGATATTTCTTTAACATCTCCTCCTCCACAGTCAGTGGAAAGAGAGCAAAAACAGAAGCTTGACTAAATATCAACTCCCCTTAAAGTGTTAACTCTGTTTTCAGTAGAATGAGATGAGCAAGATTAGAATCCTATGTGAATCCTTCACTCAGACTACTGAAATTGAGGTTTATGTATTCCCTACGGTCTATATTACTATAACTATTATACAAAACCCAGGTCATTCATGAATAGTATTAGCCTCTGTGTCAAAGTGCTCACTATCTATACCCACATGGTAGATAGGTCAGGAAGAATATCAAATAGCTAGGTTTACACCAAAGCAGCACCTGAAGAGTTTACATATATCTTGATAATGCACACATTTTGCAGCTTGTGAAAAGCCTGAAATTGTTTGTTGTTGTCATTAGGTATAATACAACATCCTTTTAAAACAAGACTATGTCTTCATAATCATCTATTTACCATTCAGTGCAATATGTTACTTTCCACTGTCACAGGTGAAAGATAGTACACACTGGAAATAAATACACACACATGAACAATGCAAATGTACACAGTGATCAAAGGAAAGCTATATACAATTTACAAATCAGAGGCAGTTCAATTTTCTTTATTTTTGTTCTACCAAATCCACCAAGTTGATCCACACTAATAATTTGTAGCACATGCGACTATTATGGTTTAGAAAGTGTAAAAAAGCAGTTTACTCTGTTTTCAGATTCCTTGAAAGTATGAAAAAAAGAAATACTTAATTTAAAAAAAATATATTTGATTTGTTCCACTCTTTATAATAATTTCTGATGGTTTGGGAAAAATTTTATAATGAGCATGAGAAGTTTTCCAGCAACTTCTGAGCTTTTGAAGTGTGTTTTTACTCTGGACTGCAAAAGAAAACCACAGAAACTTTTGTGAAATAGATTCGTACTGAAGTAATTTATTCTGAATTGAAATTGGCAGGTTTCTGTGTCTTCTGTATTTCTACTTTACTTTATAATTCACTCATCAGAATGTTCAAGCTGAATCTCAGAAAACTTCATACTAAAAATAACTTCAAAATCAACATGTGTTACTTGTTCTAGCTTTGCCAGAGTAGAAGTGTTTCAGCAGAAAAAAGCTTAGAAAAGGGTTTAATCCACTCTGGTTCCTCCATATCCCAGTAATTAACTTTGAAGTATATGGCTGTAACAGATTTATAGACTTTAAATTTGTGTCTATTGGCCCCTCATGAAAAAAGTAATTGCTACCATAAGTCACATAAGACTAATGATGCACCGATCTGCCGTAAAGGGCCTTTTTTTTGCTTGGTAAACGGACAACCAGAATGACAGCCTAAGAATGCCTGGTTTCTTTCCAGAGAATTCCCAAGTAGTCTGCCTGTTTTCTAAGAACAATTTACAGATATTGTGGTTGAAATTGCCTCAAAACTGTGTTATTACCAGGAGTCACAAATACAACATTGAAGTTCTGCTCCTGCTCACAGTTGTAGAATTTCTTGTCAACTGGGAAGAGAAAAAAAAGGAAAAAAAAACCAAAAGGTGTCAGTGATATTGCCATAACTGAATAGATATTAATAGAAACTTGTTGGAAGATCCTAAATATATATGTGATTATGTATGAACCACTATTTTTTGAGTGAACCATTCATAAACCTTAGGACACTGTGATAGTTTGGACTTTGGTTCCCTGCCAAATGCCCAAACTTCCAGTTAGCAGCCCCCCCCCCCCTTCCCCCTTCCTTCTTCCCTTAGGGTAAAGAAAGAAAAAAAACTATAAAAATGAAAGAACCCAAAGTCAAGCCGCTTATATAAAAATATATATATTTACGTAGATCACAGTTATATACAGTTAAGATGCTATATACACAGTAAAAGGGAATCAACCCCCCGAAGGGATAGGGAAAGGGGAAAAAGGGACAAGAGGGAACAAAAAAGGACACTGAATAGATATGCACAATCAAACCCTAGAACTAGTAAAATAACTAGTAAAACAAATTTCACCACGTCCCTTAAAACAGTAGGGTTGGCAGACACGGCCAGCACTCTCCAAACCTCCACGTGGCAGGACAGTGGACTCTGCAGACAAAAACCATCACAGACACTAATGTATTTGCGACCATTCAGTTAGTCTAAATCAGCTAGACGCCTGACTATGTTATGGTAATAAAACATTAAACTATGCATTCAAGAAACTACAACTTAAAAGCCCACTGGAAAAAACCAAACAACTAAACAAACTAAACAAAACCAAAACAAAAAAAAACCAAAACCAATCAAAACCTTACAAAGAGAACCACAGCCAACCTGAAAAAACTGTAACCTCCTCTTAGAAAATCTTACTATTCTAAGAACAAGGATCACATCCCTCTTACAACTGAGCTCCTGGCAAATGAGTGTTTGTTTGATAGGTGTGTACTATTGGTACCAAAAAAGATAGTCCATACTTCTGACAATTGTAGTTTGGATTATCTCTAAACTTTTATTGCAGCTGTATCAGATCCAAATGCAGTTGTTTATGTGTGTCAATTTTAAAAATTCATCCTTGCTGATCAAAGTCAAGTATCTTGAACTATGGAACTGTGCCCACAATAACATGTGACCAGCTAAGAATCCAGTGCTAAGGTAAACTTCCACTTCTGTAAGTCAAATGAGAAGGATTCACTGTAATTTCATTGAGAAAGAAACCGAGTTTTAGAGAACTGATCTGAGTGGAGAGCTTCTAGAGAACTCTGTTACGCCCTCAAGGATGTTGTTCCAGTGATTGATTTTCCTCATTGTAAAAAATTTCTTTCTGATTTCAAGATGAAACCTCTTCTGGTGCAACCTGTACCTGTTGCACCCTGTCTCCCTGTTTTGGGTTTGCATGGCAAGGGGACCTACAGGGGTGACCCCTGTAGGGGGCCCTGTGGCTGAAACAGGTGAGAAACTGCTAGAAGCTTCCCCTATGTCTGACAAAACCAATGCCAGCTGGCTCCAAGATGGACCCCTGGCTGGCCAAGTCTGAGTACATCAATGATGGTGATTGCTCCTCTGTGATAACAGACTCTGGAAGTGGGAAAAGTCTATTACTTTAAGGAGGTTAACAGTGGAGCAGATTCCTACCTGCAACCCATGGAGGATCTCACACCAGAGCAGATAGTTGTCTGAAGGAGGCTGTGACCTCATGGGAAGTTTGCACTGCAGCAGGTTCCTGGCAGGAGATATGGCCCCATGGAGAGAGGAACCCATGATGGAGCAGGTTTGCTGGTAGGACTTGTGACTCCATGGAGGACACATGCTATGGAGCAATCAGTTCCTGAAGGACTCCACCAGTTCATAAAGAACTGCAGCCCATGGGAAGGACTCATGTTGGAGAAGTTTGTCAAGAACTGCCTCCATGTCATGCTTGAGCAGGGCAAGAGTGTGAGGAGTCCTCCCACTGAGGAGGAGGGAGCGGCAGAGACAACATGTGAGGAACTGACCTCAACCCCCATTCTTTGTCCCATGAGCAGCTGCAGGTGGAAGAGGTAGAGAATTTGGGAGTGAGGTTGAGCCTGGAGAGAAGAGAGGGGTGGAGGGAAGGTGATTTATGATTCATATTTTATTTCTTGTTATTCTATGCTGATTTGATTGACAATAAAGTATACTAATTTCCCCAAGTCAAGTCTGCTTTGACCATGATATTTTGTGAGTGAGCTTCCCCGTCCTTAACTCAAGAGCCTTTAGTTATTTTTTTTCTCTACTGTATATTTAAGTAGGAGGAGTGATAGAAAAGTTTTGGTGGGCGCCCGAATTCCAGTCAGGGATCACCCACCACGTTTGTCCATGTGACTCCTTCTGGAGAAAGAGCGTCTGTTCTCTCTGTAGCTGCTGCTCAATTACTGTGACCCAGTTTTATTAAGAAAGTAAAATATTTCAACTTGAAAACTCCCTGTAGATTGTAATTGTTTAAAAATGAGAAAATGAAGATTTAAATCACTAAGAGGAGGGCATATAATCCCGATTCCCAATTTCCAGTCTAAATGTTGAACAGGCAATTATGAACAAGATGGGCCCAGTAACTGACTTCAGAAAAATTTGCCATGGTCTTTCACTGTCTGTCCTCACGAATATATTTGGGGTTTTGAATGATATGTGGATGAGGTCTTGATTCACATGGACAAAAATATTAAGAGACAGAATTTTGAAACACTTCTACTTGGAATTTCTGTAACCAGCAGCCTTGTCGAAAAAGTGTACTGACATTCTCATTCCTCAGAAGTGTATGGACTATTGAAACAGCCATTTTCCCAAAACAGAAAAAAAAAAAAAATTGATATACCAATATCAGGGTGGAAGCTCTATACATAACTCTCCTGAAGCATCTGTCTCATTCCAATAAATATAAAAGTAGTCCATGAATCTATAGTGGCCAAATAAAACAATTTTCTGGGGCTAGGTACTTAATAGTCAAGCCAAACTGCTTTAGACTAACATAATAGCATCATTCATCTGAATAACTTTAAATCCAAAACTAAGTTATACTGCATTGATCATTTGAATAGCTTGGAAAAACTTTGTCTTAAACGTTTTCCATTGCAATTGTCTTTTTATGAAAGTTTTGAGTCAAGATTATCTGCAGTCATATGCCTACATTTCATTGTATGTATTTTCTTACTCTTTATTTATTTTCAGAAACATGCCCCCCACCTTAATATGTCTATATGGGAAATGTAAAGTTGAGAGTGATTAAATTAAATTTTACAGATCCAAGGAGCATGTGTTTTTGGCAATTTTTCATAATTTGCACCTCTGCTTCTTCAGTATTTAATCCACCAGTATTTAGATGTTTAAGCATAGTTTGACTTTAATATCATGAAGAACCAAAAATGTGACTGAGCTAACTGACAACACCTGGTATCAGCCTCTAAAGGTATAAACTGAGAGCCATTTTGGTATAGCTCTACACGGAAAAAAATCCACTCGTCCAGCACCCTGAAAACACAACTGCACTAAGATCAGTTTGCTGTGAGCTGCAGACAAGAAGTGGAGGAGGAAAAATATTGAACTGAAGAATTTAGAAATTTCATTATACCAATGCACAAACCCAGCATACAAATGTATTTATTAGGCATTGGCCATACATTATGTAAATTTTTGTCACAGAACTGTGATAAGCCCTTGTCTAATCTTTAGAATATTTCTGTGGAATATCTAAATTGTTTTGTTTGATTGAAGAAATTAAAAAAATCTAAACATAGAGCATGATAACAGTCTGTCTGGTTGTGTAATTATTCATACATACAGTGTCAGATGCATTTTATGTCCTTCAATAGACATATGTTTGAACTGGCTTGTAAACATGCAGGAGGAGTCATACTTGAACCATATGTAAAAGCTTTGACTGCAGAAATTCTTACTCAATTAGCATACAAATTTTTCTCTGGGATGCATTTCAAGTCTTATGCAGATACTGTGAATACGTTGTGAGTTTCAGAGTTTCAAAATATCTGCAAAATGGACTATAAGGCTAACTGTAAGGCATATTGGAAACAGTTGTCGATACACACACAAATCAGTCTACTCAATATTTAGAAACAAGGTGTTGAGTTTATCACTAGCAGATTTATTTGACAAGAAACTTGGAAATCTTAGTAAAAATAATAATTTAACTGTCAGACAACAACTCCATTATATCCCTAGTCCAATGAATTTTCCTTCAATCAATCATCACATGGCTACAATTCTAATAGGTGTACACACACCCCCCTATATTTGTGCTCTTCCTGTATTAATGTGTTGTACTTAGCAATAATACAAACACTGCAATAGGTTCTAAAAGAAGAGGACAGGTCAAAATTATGATTGAAAATAAACAACTGAATGGAAAAGAAATAAAATTTACTGCATTGCACAAGTGTTCCTCTGCTTTTCTCTTTCTGCTTTTATCAATTGCCTCTACAAGCTGTTCCAGCGGTGCAAACTGCTGGCAAGTTGTTCGTCATATTACCTAACCTAGAAATTAAAGCACTTCATAATACCAGAAAAACCCCAACAGGAGCCATCTTATAAATATTTTGTAAAGCCTGAGCAATTTTTATTGCCATAAATGCCACAGTGGAGTCACTAAGAAATCCTGGTGATGAGCACAGGATAAAAGAAAAACTATCTGTTTTTACAGCTTGTTTGTAGGAATTGGAACACAACTGAATTGTAAGTTCCCTTAGGTTATGAATAAATCTATTTAGCAATTTTAGTGAAGATCATTAGTATTTTCTTGCAATATGTTTTTTTAATGAAAATGAGAGTTTTGGCAAAAATAATAAGAGTAAAATAATAATTCTGATTATCATTTAACAAATAATTTTTTGTACAAATGAAAGACCTAAAGAGATACTCAGATGCTAACTACAAAGAAATATGAGAACTGAGTAAATAATAGACTGAATTGCTTGCAAACATCTAAAAGTAATATGTAGCTACTTAAGAATTTTCACAGTTACTTATTGAAGTTTCAGATACCACTTACAATTTCAGCATTTGAAAATATTACCTCAATTTTACAAATGTTAATATATCAAAATTTTTCCAACCTGACAAAGGAGTTCAGTTTTTAATGTGGTCTAATGGCATAATGTGTACTGACTAATAAGGTATGTACTGCCTTCAGAAATATGCAGCAAGATCCAGTTTAATGAAGTTTTTGTCTATAATGAAGGTAGATGAGTAGTATGACTATTTTTCATTCCACAATAGTTCTGTAACTCATTTAAAATTAAATTTTTCTACTGTTCATATTTGTTGACAAATTCCTCAATCCACAAAAAATACTTTTTTTAACAACTACAGTAGTTTACAAATTTCCATTGAATCCAACAAACGTAAAATTAAGGTTCTACATTATGACGCCAGAAACTTCTCTGTTTCTGACAAATAACTCTGTGAGGAATATATAGGCATTTAATTTGTTTGTTCACAACTTACATGAAGCTCAAGTGTACTGTGTTTGAAAGAACTGCTCAGGATGATGTTTACCATATCCAATCTGCACCAAAATAAATTGTCTGGAAATTTTTACAAGGATGATATTGCCTCTTCCTTTGAGCAACTGTACCTGTTCAGCACAGAGAAATCCATGGAATGTCAGGACTGAGATGAGGCAAGCAGAAATCTGGCAGTGTGCATGGACCTTTGAAGGTTTCTACGGAACAGGTCTGCCTGTGGTGAGGAATGGTTCTGAAGTCAAGCCTCAAAAGTAACGGTGGTGCTGTGCTGCAATGCAGGAAAGCCCTAAACTTGCTGAACAAGAAAACAGGCTACAATGAAGAACCCACAGGGTGTATCAATTACAGGAAAGGAAAGACATGAATGGTGGTGTCTTCCAGTAAAAGCTGTCTCATCCGGATCTGAGATTTCCTTACATAAATGTGTAGCGCTTTCCATAAGGAAATGTATTACATGTACCTGTTTACCTCAGTTTACTCAGCCATCACCTTCAAAGTTCCAGGGAAACAAAGAAGGGCAGATGTTTTCAGTACTCTGGATATCTCTGAATAGCTTTTAGCTGAACTTCCTTGAACTCTCCACAGATCTGTCCTTTCTTCTGGCAGGAGAGGAAGACTGAGCCTTTAAGAGACATGTGGCATCAGGTCCCCACATACTTTAGCTCATATCAAACTTCCTAACTCTTCCTCTCTGCCTCTCTTTCCTCTAACTCTTTTTCGCTGCCTCAAAACAGATTTCTCTATGTCCTTCAGGAACTGCCTGCTCCAGCATAGCTGCTCCTCTGTCCACAGTTACTACTAGAAAAGCTGCTCTTGCATGTGTTTCTCTCCGTGGGTCACAGTTCCTGACAGGTACTTGCTCCAGCACGGGCTGGAGCATGGGCTGCAGGATGGATATCGGCTCCATTGTGGGCACTCCAAGAGCAGCATGGGAATCATTGTCTCAGTGCCCGGAGAAGCTCCTTCCTCTCCTCCTTCTCTCCCTTGGTGTTCACAGGTCTGTATTTCACGTATCTTTTCCCCTCACTCCTCACACAAATGCCAGGCAGCAGTTTTGCCCTTTCTTAAATATGCTTTCCCAGAGGTGCCACTGTTTTGACTGAGGGGCTCAGCTGTGCTCTGAGATGGGTCCACTGAAGCCAATTGGAACCAGCTGTGTCCAGCACAGGGCAGGTCCTGTCCTCTCTTCACAAAGGCCACCCTGCACCCCTACTGCCAGCACCTCACTAACTACACCCAGTACAACTTTTTCTCCCCCATATAATCCTTTTGCTTTCCTATAGGGTGTGATTTTTTTTTCTGTTTTCTTCTTAACCTCTGTGTGAACTTACTGTTATTGAAATTCGTTTTTTCCTTTACATGCACAGGTATTTGACATTTATGATAGTCTCATTAACTCAGGAACTGTGGGATTGCTGGAAAGAAACACACACAAACCCCTCTTCAAAAGCTGAAATCTTCTATTAAAGTACACAATTTATTGGGGTTTAACTTAATTATGTAAATCAGTTAAATAAAATGGCAAATCAATGGCTGAAAAATGGGGAGCAGAAAATGATGTCTGCAACAGGAAATGTAATGAATCCATTAGCCTTCACAGAGAAAGGCAGATGAATATCACCTGTGGAATACTGAGAAACTCTTTGGGGCAAGATATGGAGAAAATTATCCTCAATAAAATTACTATCTCTGCTGAGCCTATAAATGTTACTTTTTTGTACAGTAAAACTTTATTTTAAATAAGCAGGCACTCACAGAAAGAAAGAGAGAAATTTTTCTAGCTCCCATATTGAAAAAAGTGGTCTTGATGCTGGCATTTAAAGCATATTAAAATAAAGTGACATATAATACTGGATTTCCTTTAACAATGAATATTTTTACTTTTTGTTCCCTCAAATCCTCTTTACTCTAATCTCTATTAATCCAAATGTCATTGTTCCATTCTTTTCAGACACTTTAATATAAGAAGCAGACTTGTCAGTAAATGCAGTTTCTATGTATGATAACAGAATGTCTGTATAGTAAACTATAACATACAATAAGGTACGAAAATCAATAAACTAATATGTTCCAAGACGTCTGTCTGTCTATTAAATGCTATCAGAGTGACAGATTGACGCTTGTTAAAACATATTCAATTCATGCTCTAAGATCTCAAAGAGTGCTGAGCAGGAAAAACGCCAAGTAAAAATACCAAAGTCAGCATAAAAGATTATCAGAAAGTTGTCTAAAAGATAGAAATATCAGTCAGCAGAATAAAAGCTACATTTCTGTATGATTTTGGTAACTTTAAACTAAAAATATTACGGTGAAATTCAATAGGACATTGTATAAAATATCATTACACTGTTAAACTGTCTACCAAGTGTACAGCTTAAACACTACAGAATTTACACGACCTGGTAAAAGCAGGTACCACCCAAGCAGTGGCAGGTTTCATGAGGGGAGCAGAGAGTGGAGCAGCACTTATGGACCCTGCAGAGAGTTCAGATTGTGAGTGGCCAAGTATAACTGGTCTCTTGGGAGAGCCAGTGACATGAGTGAGCCTCAGAAGTTTGCAGATGTAGGGTAGTACACTTTACCTTCTGCCAGGTTGCTGAATGCTCTGCTCGCCTACAGGTTTAGGCTGCAAACCTGATGGTTGCCCCAGATAGGTGGTGGCCATGAAAACCTACCAGGAAGCTTGAGATCTCCAGGGAATTAGAAGTATTAAATTTTAAAAGAAATACCCTTTTATAAAAGTACAAAGTGACTGTGACCTAAAAGAAAAGCAATGTTGACATCTGCACTCAAGCAGACCTCCCAAGGACTGAAATAGTCCCTCTAACACCTGAAGACACTATGGTGGATGTCATAGCTGTGTCTATCTAGAAGTACTCTCCAAACAAGTAGCTTTGTGCTAGATAATCACTATTGTGTTTTGTCTCAGCTTGAACAACAGCCTGGCCTTAAGGCCATGCAAGAGCAAGTCAAGCCTTAACTCAGCCTTGAGCTGGATGTCACAAGTAACTGCTCCAGGCAAAAGGAAGAACCTTCTTTTGAAGTCCCTGCATAACAGATGCTCTGAGGGTCAAAAATAAAGAGGACATGAGTAATGAAGGAGGATCCATGAGAAGCTGACCATGAGAAGTTGATCCAATTAGCCACCCACATTAGAACCAGTGCTACCAGAAAAGTATGTAATCAGAGATTTCTTATTGAGATCCACCAATGTACCATCCAGACAGGTTCTCTAGAGAATTTTTCCACTCTACTAGTCCATGTAGGGTCCAATAACACTGTGATGGGGCAACTTATTGTCAGAAGTAGTGATTAGTATTTTCACTTTATGCTTATGAAGTCAAATTCAGCCATACCTTAGCTTGCTTTTTTTAAAACACTTGTGCTAATAGTAATATATATCACTGGAATATTACAAAGTTTCCAGATACATATGCAGACACATTCTTTACCTACAACATCTTCTGTATATTAATAAATTGATAATTTTATGTGCTTAGGATCATTATATTTGTTAATGTATATTGATACATTAGAAATAATGCTAAAATCATATCATGGTTTGGGTTGAAAGCAACATTAAAGATCATCTAGTTGCAGCCCCAATGTCATGGGCAGGGACACATTCCTCTAGACTGTGCTGTTCAAAGTCTAATCCAGAAAGGGCTTTAAAATCAATTAAACTTTTTAATTTTAAAATTCTTCCTTCAACAACTTCCTTCTTCAACACCTCTTCTTTGCTAAGAACCACAATGTTCTTTATTATTTCTCTTACTAAGACAAGTGTGAGTCTAGATATAAAAGAATCACTTAAGACGAAGCACTTGAAAACACTTAAATAAATTAATGATTGCTTTAGATTAGTTTTAAAGAAATGTGACAGTATGTAATTTTGAAGTTTTATAGTCTATGGTTCAGCTCCCATTTCCTCATTTATTGTGTATGCCCAAATATTCATTCCTTTATTTGACACTATTATATTGGTTTTTAACTTAATTTCATTTAAAAAGAATTCTGCTTTTGATATTTTCTTCCATGAGAGTAAATAAATAAATAAAAAAAAAAATGGTAAAAAAATTTAGTGTTATCCATACTACATCTTTTTCGAATATGTGTTTCTTTTATGACGGACCAGACTAATGCATCACCAGACTGACAGCTCTTATCACAGCTACTCTGCTGATGTATTAGTGTAGCATATCATCATAGTGCTGTCACTGTGATAATTTATTGGTGTGGTACATCATCAGATTGATGATGAAAACAAACTGTGCTCAAGACAGAAATCACTAACTTTTTTGAATTCTCCTAGACTCTGCGTATATAAGTCTACAGAGAGAAAACTGCTATAATTGTTTAATGCTCCCATACTTTACCTGCTTTTTATTTCTACCTTCTGTTTTATTTTCTTTCCTTTCCACTCAGTTTATCCTTTCAGGTTATCTTTCCTTTTGCCGTTTTGTCTTTTCCTTATGGTACTATTTCTTAACTGTTTAATTACAGCCTGAACTAAATCTTACTGCAGCTAATGAAAATTCCTAGTAGGCTTTCAATTAAATCATAGGATGGCAGAGGGATGTTTTCCTAACTGTTTTTCCTAGCTAGTTTTGGTGCTTCCTTGTATTTTTGTTTTCTTATTTGTCGAATATTTTCAAATGTGGTTCAGTTATATTTTCATTAGTATTTCAAATGTGGGAGGGGGAAAAATAATAGCACAGAAAATGTAAGTATGCAACATTTCACCTATAAACCCAAAAATTAAATGAGAAAAAACCCATACAAAACCTATAGGCAATCTGTTGGGTGTTGTCTGATATGGTGTGAACAATTCACTGATATCAAAGAATTTAATTAGGAAAGCTGTAAATAACAGTTTAGTACAATTTGATGGCTTGCTCTAATGTTTTATTTTTTATTAGCAGTCAGACTGTGCATTCTATTTCCAAACTAACTGTTTGAGGAAGTTAAAACCTCACAAAATACACTCAAGTGGCTATGGTTCAGGGCACAGCAAATGTTCCCTTTTGTTTCTTTTTAACAGGTTCCAATAAAATGGAGTATTAATTTTCAGAAGATTTTAAGCCCGTAAGACCTGCACCAGACATTTTTAAGACCACAAAGTAGAAAGATTTTTCTTTGCCTTGAAATACTCCTCCTAAAGGTAGCATAAAAATATTTTTTTGCATTGCCAGAAATTCAGAACTTGAATATATTCTTTGCATCCTTTCATTTTCTGGGGCACCTTGCTGAAATATTCTTCTGAATATTTCAGCTGTTTCCCCTCTCCTTATCACCTGACATATTACCCAATATTATCTAGATAGCTCAGAAATGGTCAGAAGTAAAAATGCACTTTAAGCTTCAAGTCATGAAAGTGCATAACTGTGTTTTTTGAATGGCAGTGTTTAGGCACATGCTCATTTAACTTTTCCCTAGATATTAAAATGTGCAAGAGTTAAGGTTTCATATTATCTACTATACCTACATGCCTATCTTTTATTTTGATCATCTCTTTCCTTTTCTCTTGATACTGTGGTCAGATGTACAGAGATTTTAGAAGCCTAAATGAATTCATTTTATTGTTTCTCCTCACTGCAATAAAGGAAGCACTGATAATAGTCTATTATTAGTTTATTATTTTTTACATTATTCCAATTGTTCTTTTAGAATTACTGTGCTATTCTTGGAAATGTTTTTTTATTTTTTTTAAATTTCATTTATGAAATTAGATGTGCAAGTCTTTTTTATTTCGGTGTTCAGCAACATATTAGTCATAAACAGTCAACATAAAGACTTCAAACAAACACACATTAGTAGATTCAAAATTAAACCTAGGCTCTCTATGGGGGGGGGGGGAAATTCAATAAACGTTAAAGTTCACAGTATTAGAAAAAAAAAAGCTGTAAATACTTACTTTAGATTATATTTCCATTTGAAATTGTATCAATTAAAATGTAAGTCAATATGCAGAACATACAAACAGGAGCAAATTCTGGTCATGGTACTTTTCCTGAGAGTCCTATGTCCAAACTACACTGATGTGAAACACCTGGGGCACATCTGAGCAGAAAATATAATATAACCTGAGATAGTACAGCCTTAATATATGTAGCCAAGCAAAAAGTAGGGAATTCAATGTAATTAAACTACTTCACTGCGGAGCTGAGAATACAGACAGGAAGACTTGGGCTAACTGCATTTTTATTGTAGGATTTTGAAATCTCAAATGGCAATTCAGAGCACTCAACCTGCTGAACCCCTCAGTGATCAGTCAGCAAATTTAGTATATGGTTGAATGGAGACACTAATTTGAAAGTGCTGAGGAAAAAGACACGATGCAAATTATGCTTCGTTAATACAATCTACAGAACTGCAGAGATATACTTTTTTGGAGATTTGTGTTACGAGTCTAAAAGTAGACTTATACTTTCTTAGAATTTTATTTTACAGATACATTAACTGGGTATATGCAGCAGCTAGAAGAAGCAAGGTTGTGTTTGTTTCATATAATATCCAACTAGTGAGAAAAGGATTGTACATAGTCAGTTACTTTCTTTTAGAGAATTTAAAACTTCTCCTAAACACTGGTTAAAAATCAAACCAAACCAAACCAAGCCAAAACAAACCAATTATTCTAGGGATCAGGACCACAGTCACAATCTCTCTATTCACTGAGATGTCTTCTTCCGAGCTAAGCTTGCTTATCTTTGGAACAAATCATGCTTTCTCCTGGCTGCTCTCCTGGATATGTACTTCAAGGTACAGAGCTCACACTTCAAACAAATGTCTCAGTGTGTGACTAAGGACATATTTACTCTGTGGAATACAAAGCACTGAAACAGATTACACGGAGAGGTTGTGGAGTAACACCCACTGAAGATATTTAAGAACGATCTGGATGCAATCCTATGCAACATACTCTGGGATGACCCTGCTTGATCAGGGATGTTGGAGGGAAGAGGGGAGAGGCATATTTTGGGTTTAGTTTCGGGTGATTTTTAAGAAACATGCATAGGAATAAATGCATACTTTTAAAATTAAATACCTTAGTCTTCAAAAACAAAGAACTCAAGTCACATACCAAAGTCCTCTTTTGACTAATGCAGAATTGGAGTTTAAATAAGATTGCTCTTTATACTGTAAGGAAATAGCAGTTTGGATTTCAGAATCCTTTTTAATCAAGTTTTATAAAATCTTATTTTCACACCTTTCATTATTTCCTTCTCAGGAAAATAGCAAACACAGAAAATGTAGAAAAAGTGCTCTGAGTGACTCCAGGCTTATACACCATACCAGAACCCAAAGGGAGCCTACAAGAAGGCTGGAGAGGGGTTTTTCACAAGGTCATGAAGTGATAGGACAAGGGGGAATGGCTTAAATTGAAAGAGGACAAGTTAAATGGACCTAAGGATAGAATTCTTTCCTGTGAGGGTGGTGAAAAGTTGCCCAGAGAAGTCATGGATGCCCTATGGCTGGCAGTGTTTAAGGCAAGGCCAGGTTGGGTGGGGCTTTGAGAAAACTGGTCTAGTGGAAGGTGTCCCTGCCCATGGCAGGGGTGTTGAACCAGATGACCTTTAAGGTCCCTTCTAACTCAAATCGTTCTATGTTTCTATGACCCACTGTGATCCCTTCCAACCTTAGTTATTCTGTGATTCTGTTCAGTGTGATCACCCATTACTGCCCAGATGGAGTGGCAAAGTTAAGCCTGGGCCTCAAGAAGATCAGGAGAACCCATATTCTTTGCTCAAGGACTGTAACTACACATCTGTGACATAAAGGTTTGCAGTTCTGCTGTTCCCTCTAAAAATCTGTCAGCTGAATAATGTAAATTGCAATGAGATGAGGCTTATATGATTGGGTGAGTTCTAAATTCAGACAAGCATCAAGATCCTGGATAGCCATCTGATGGGAAGCAGAGAATAAATTTCTTTTTTTTCTTTTCCCTCTTCATGCAGCCTTTCCTTCTCTTTATTAAACTGTCTTTATCTAAACTGAGGACTTTTTGATCTTATTTTCTCCACGAGTCCTGCAGAGGTCAAGGTCAATCCACTACACTGTCTGAAGGTGAGATGAAAGTCCTATTTTCTACTCTCTCTGCTAGACATGAGAGGGAAGCTAGGACGATATGGTTGGCTGTAATACAGATATATATTATATTTCACCATATTAATACTTTATTTTTTATTTATAATTCAAAATATTTTAAAAATATGAACAATAACTTGAGCCTTCTTGCTTTCTTTTTTTTTTTTTTAATAAATGAAAAGGAAAAAACCCCAAACAATAAGAACCAATTTAACCAAGAAAAAACAGTCATTAGGATAACTATTTTTAATTCAACAAAATTCTTACATCAAGCAATACTGATTCTTGCTATTTTTATTAAGACAGTTCTTCTTGTGAATCTCGTGGGGACTGATGCAGTTTTTCAGTAACTGCAGCTGCTACTACTTCTGTATATACAATAAGAAAATTCTCTTAGGAAAGAGTTAAGAAGTAAATATTCCAAAAATAATTTTCCATCTATCGTTATGCAAGGTTTTCTCAAAAATGTTATCATCTACAAAAAAATCACTTGTCTTGTCCATGTAACTAAGTCATTCCTCCATGACATGACATGGCTCACATTTGCATTTCCTTGGCTATTTTTTTCCCCATGCAAGATGTTTTCAAACAAGAACAGTGCCTATCATATTTGATCTCCTGAAATAATAAAACAACTGAGAAGAAAATAAAGAAATAATAATGTCAAGTTGATGTTTTAGATTTGTTCTTTTATTTTATATGTTTTACTTATTTGTGAATAAAGTGTCTAAACTCTTATAGCAGTCAATGTAGTTATAAGACTAGCTCTTCATTTCATATTCAGCTGAATTTATTGCCTGTAACTCACACAATCTTATGGCATTTAAGATGTCCTAGCAAACAGGCTACCTCTGTCTGAGTTGGTAAAAAAAACACCTACAAAACAAAAATCACGCCTTTCTGTAGCAATAGGCAGAGGTCAGGCATGTTACATCTGAGCATTTTTAATTATACTATGACATCAAGATTTAAGCAGCTAGATTTCACTGCTAGATTATATATAGATATTAAATTAGAAAAATCTGGAACTGAATTCCACAATTAGTATTTAGTTTCTTTTTCTGAAAAATAACAATTAGGCCATTCTTTTCACTGGTATGTCCCAGTAATAATTTGAATTAATATGTATGCATGAAAGTATTCCCCTTTGAGATCTTCAGAATTCAGCAATAAATAAATATTCATGGTACTCTCTCTCTTTTCTAAAGGATGACACCTGGAATTAAAACACATTAATTTTTAATGGAATACATGCTCTAAATTACTGTAGTTCAAGAAATGGAACTTTCATAACTACAGTTGCTGTCCTTTAAGCTGCAAATTGCTCAAGGTCATGACATGAAACTAATTCTTTAGTAATTATTTTTTTTTCCCAGTATTTCAAGCATTGCCATTGAAAAACTGCTTGTTCTCTTGTTTTCACAAACAAAATACTCATTCAGATAGATATTTAAGTGAATCATTTTAATTAAAAACAAATTTTAGTTGGAAAATATTTGCTCAGGAAGAGCAAATGATTTGTTGATGAATGTCTGTAATAAATAAATGATAGCTCTTCCATAGGAAAAAAAAAAAAAGTTAATAATTTTTATGTAAATCCATACTTATTTCTCAAGGTAATGTGATAATGTAATTTTATATATCTCTTCATCGTTGAAAGGTTTTAAGATCTTCTGTGTTTTAAAAAATCATTATTTGGCAGCAGTTGACCTTCTTAAGATAATTTTAAAATGAGTTTATTATTTAGTTTGACATTTAGCTGTATGGAAAAAAAAAAATGTTTTCCATGATGTGATTTTTAAAAGTTTAACTATGTTGTCTCACATTTCTGCTCATGTTTGAGAGTACTGAAAAGTTAGTCATTTACATACAAAACATTCAAAGACATAATTAAAAAAAACTATTTTCTTTTTTTAAAATTTTGAATACTCTAATACTTTTTAAATTTAATTTTAGTCAGAAAAAATGTATATAAATAATGTACAAGCTCTTGTTTCTTAATTATATTGTGAATCGTGAACATTTCGCACAACTTACAGAGTGTTCATTTTTGCTCTTCTCTTAGGATGCTTTGAGTTTCTCTCTAGGTAAGATGATAATATATTTAAGTCTTAAAAGATGGTTCTTCAAAGTGCTTATGTGACATGAAAGTAGAAAATTATTACAACTAAATTTGTTGCTAAGTTATGATTCTCAAATGTTTTTCAAAATCCATTAAGACTCTCAATTTTTATTGAAAAATGTAACATCAATGCTACTATTAAATTCTATAAAAAAACCAATGTCACTTCCAAGCACTTTGAGGAGAGCTATGAAAGTGAAAACAGAATGGAAGAGCTGCTATATCTACCATTTATTCCTTTTCAAAAAATTACAGTTTTCTATGCTACATCTCTAATAAAATGACTTACCAGGACTGTAAGGGAAATTCTTTACAGCTTGTTCAAACAAGTGGAAATACATTTTGCAAATCCAAGAAGTCAGTTAATATTGGTAAGATTGCAGAACAAGTGACTAGAACTCTTGTATTTATGAATGTTTCTTGACTTTAGATTGTCTATGGCTTCCCTTCTCTTAAAACAGTTTTCTTTTAAAAATGTCCATATACTTTCACGTTATTTGTTTAACATAATACTTTCTTAAAGAAATTTAAACTTTAATTAATTGGATTCAAGATCAAGTTCCTCTCTTTCATATTACATAGCACAGTCACATTGTCCCTTTGTTACTCATATTTTTCATATAAATTCAGGATTAAACCTGAAAAACTGAATTGAGATTAATTTTCTTAATATTTTTGCTTACTATGCTTAAAATATTAGGAATCATTGGTAACATAACCCTTACAGATTGAAATAGTGACAAGGAAAAACCAAAATTAAGGGAATGAATGCAATTAATGCTCTTTTTTGAGAAAGAGTTCTGCAAATTCTTTTTTTCTCCCTTTTAATTTTTAAAATATATTTTGGAATTACTTTTATTTTATTGCTGTCACACATTATTTTACAAAAAATGCAGTATTGCTATTAGATTCTATAGTTTTGTTATTTGTTACTGTCAAAGTATCACAAAGTGCTTTCACATTATATTTCTTTTAGTGTATCTATTAAAATATTTTGAGTAGCCAACAGTCAGAGATTCTATCAAAGTAGAAAATTAAATGATTAAATTACAGCAATCCTTATGTCTAGAATAAGATAATAAAATAAAATGTCAGTAGTAGGACAGATGAAATATTTCTTACAGATGTGAAATTCAGGAAAATAAAATACTAAATATAATAAATAAAATAAAATAAAATAACAAATAAAATAATTTTTAAAAGTTAAAATAATATCTTGAAATCCAATTTTTAATACTTAATACTGCAAGAGAAAAATTCACCACTCAGGATTTGACAGCCCAAGAGGGATGAGATTGCATACACACAGGTCCAAACCATAGAGAGGCTGACAATTCCAGCAGACACAAGTATACAAAACATGCATACACCCCACCCCCCATGTCTATGCCTACACGCATACATACATCTGAACATACATTCACACACACAAACATACATGGGCAACAGCCTCAAATCCCACACTGTCATTCACATTACTCCTGTAAAGACAAAGAGCACCAATGGTCTCATCTATCAACCTGATCTCATCGGATCAGAGACTCTCTCACTTTCCTGCACTCTCCTGTCCTGGTGACACAGACTCCCATATATGCACATACAGATGGTAGCAACTTACTGGAAAATAGGTGAAGTTAGAGTTCAACTCACACCTTCATTGACATGGGACCAAGTGTCCTCATCCTAGTTAGAGCCAGAACAGATTTTAACAGAAAGGCAGAACAGATGTCTCTGATCAAGCACAGGACATAACCAGAGAGGCACATGGACCATCTCCTCCTTGCACAAGTACAAACTCTTTTATTTCCCTATCCTTCTCTTTCCTGCAATTGTCAATCCCAAATTCATCTAATCCCCTCTCTTTTCCTGCCTTTGGAACCTCCCCTAAACATCCCAGTGTGAGTCCTGTGAAATCACAAAATGTTCTTCCTCTGCCGACATCCAACAACATTTCTCTGTATCTTATAATGGTCCACATATCCCTTGGCAGCAACTCTCATAGGCAGCAATGCTCATTAATCTGAAAAGTATTCTCTCCTCTTGGCTACTGATGGGTTTCACACTTGGATATTTAGGCTGAGGGTATTCTGGTAAAGGCCTGGGAGGTGCTTCCTCTGAGTCCTCAGTTTGGGTTCTAGCTTATCATTGTGCTTCCCTGCGTTCTTCTGGGCTTGTGAAGATGGACTTTTGATGGGCTCATGATTCCTGTGATGGGCCTGGGAATAGCCAAGCAGAATATTTTTGTGGCTCTTCATCTGCCATGGTCTCCATTTGCCATAAAATCCCTATCTTTTGACCCGATTTGGATATTAAGGGTTATTTTGGGATATTATACAGAAGTTGAATTTATTCTGAAGGCTCCTTTGGGCCCTGAAGTTAATGACAGCAGAGACAGTAATTGGTAGGCAGTATACCACCACTTTTGACAATCTGAAACATGACTCAAACATTCTAAAAGCCTCTGGGACTAGGAGAAATAAATCACATCTAATACAAGAAAAGCCAGTGTAGATAGCAACTGTTCAAATATATATACATACGTATAAAGGTTTAATTTAATTAGAGTCACACAGATAAAAGTGAGAAAGGTTGGATGTCTTGCAATTCAAAAAGATAGGAGCTTAAACAACTTTCATAGTATCACAGAATATGTCAAGTTTGAAGGGACCCAACCCCTAGCCCTGCACAGGACCATCCCCAAGAGTCACGCCACGTGCCTGAAAGTATTGTTCAAACACTTCTTAAACTCTGTCACGCAACAGTGCTGTAACCACTTTCCTGAGGAGCATGTTCCAGCATCCAACCACCCTCTGGGTGAAGAATCTTTTTCTAATATCCAACGTAAACCTCCCTTGACCCAGCTTCAGGTCATTCACTCAGGTCCTGTCACTGGTCACCAGAGAGAAGAGATCAGTGCCTGTCCCTCCTCTTCCCCCCACAAGGAGGTTGTAATTGCAGTGAGGTCTCCCCTCATTCTCCTCTTCTCCAGGCTGAACAGACCAAATGACATCAGCTGATCCTCATATGGCTTTCCCTCAAGCCCCTTCACCATCTTCATTACCCTCCTTTGGACACTCTCTAAGAGCTGCATATCTTTCTTATATTGCAGTGCCCAAAACTGTACAAAGGACTCCAGGTGAGGCCGCCCCAGTGCGGAGCAGAGTGGGACAATCCCTCCCATCAACCAGTTGGTGATGCTTTGCCTGATGCCCCCCAGGACACAGTTGGCCTCCTGGCTGCCAGGGCACTACTGATTCATATTCAACTTACCATCAACCAGGGCCCCTAGGCCCTTTCCATGGCACTGCTTTCCAGCATCTCATTCCCCAGTCTGTACGAACATCCAAGATTGCCCCATCCCAGGTGCAGAATCCAGCACTTTCCATTGTTGAACTGCCTATGGTTGCTGACTTCGATGTCCTGTGAAGCATTAAAAGATAACTGAAAAGTAAATTTCCAAGAGAAACATCTATGATAGAATCACCATGGATTCAATTTCAGGACTCCAGCCTGTATTTCTAAAATGGAAAAATGAATATAACCTTAAAAAACCCCAAACAAGCAAACAAAAAAACAGAGACTAAAACCAGGAAATGTATGAGTTGACATAGATTGATCTCATAGGTGAAGGATGACTGTAGTTCCAGTTTGCTGTGCTCATTGGGAGATAATTGCATCAAAAGTGGATGCCAAACAGCAGCTTTTATCTGAAGCATTTTGCAGACCTATAACATCAGTAATATTTTATTTTATCAAGTCACATTTGAGAAAGTAATGATGTCAATAGAAAAAAATGAATTAAAAAAATAGTTGGGATCAAAATGTTAGTACTAGTCAAGGACATCATTTTATGATCATGAATAGAAAGCACTATTTTTTTCGGGTTTCATTACTTAGACACTTGTACATTAGAAGTCAAGAAGATGAACAAATCTGAACTTACACTCTGTTCTATTCTGTTTATAAAATAACTACTTAACCTATCTACTTATTGAAGAGAGCCTTCTAAACATGAGTGTTTCTTTTTATTAGGAAAAAAAGAAAAAAGAATGTTAAAGGAAGAAGTCTGTGTGGAGACATCAAAAATATGAAACATGCTTAGTAGGTCTGTGGATATGTATAAATTTACATCAGATGTTGAAGAAAAATGTCAGCATAAAATTGTTGTGAGACAATATTAAATTTTAGTCACTACCCAAACTGATCAGGCATATTTTAAAAATGTGTATATATTATTTATGTAATTCTTCTTAAAAAGGGATAAAGCATTATATAGATAATGCCATTAACACAAAAGGAATTATACCCTACTTATAGTCACCTTAGTCTGGTACTGATGCCACACATCAGGTCTGACACCCTGAGTGTGTTCAGAACACATTAGCCAGCATGGGAAAACTGAAGAGGTGGAGCTAAGGAGGTCTCATGTGCAAAAGACAATGGAACTGATTGTACTAATTTGGGTCTGTAGCTATAAAAGATGTATTTAGAATTCTTCAGCAGAAAATGCTGTCTAGAAGTCAGCTCAGAAAGTTGTTCACCTGCACTTCCAGCTGTTAGTCATACCTTTCACCTGAGACTGATGATTGGCCATGTCAGTACTTCCATATATTTCAAATAAAATCAGATTCACTGAAACTAGCATAGAAATGAGCTGCAATTCTGCCTAAGGGAATACAAACCCATATATGTGTATGCCTTCTATGCCAAGAGTCAGATAGGGTAAGATATTGATAGAAAGTATTTTTCTTTAATGTCCCACTTGTCCTAATTTATTTGTCTATTGCTTGAGGTGCTTACTAGAGGGGAAGGAAATCTGTGGAATGTGTATTTCATTCAATGTCTGACAAGAACAAAAAATAAACAAACAAACAAAAAATTGGTAGAAGGAAGGAATTGTTCGAGCCATTGTTTGTTTAAGAGTACTCCAGGAAGACAGACTTCTTTATCCAAGTGAATATCCTGAACATAAGATTGAAGAGTCTCACTCTCACTTTCTTTCCAGGGACTTTTTTTTTAATCTTTGCCATAGGTGTGAAGCATAATCACTTTGATGGGAGAGAGTGAGACTCTTTGTCCCATCTTATTTACTGAGAGTGGTCTGTGGACTAATATTTAAAATATGGTACTAAGGGGAGCTCAGAGATGTGAAAAGATTTTGCAGATTTTTTTTTATTTTATTTTTTTTAATGAGTTATCTAACCTATGAGGTATTTCATGGAAGAAATAAGTATTCTTATTTGTTTGTTTAGTTTGTTTGTTGAGAAAAAAATGAAAAGTTCTTCCTTTGAGAGAAGGAAATTAAGAAGTAAATTAAAAAAGAAAATAAGGTACAAGCTGGCCAGATTTTTCAGTTTTTAACTAGATTTGGCAGGAGGGTAAGGGTTGGGGATGCAGTTTCAAGTAATAAACACCCAAGGCCCCTTGATGTGGTATGGGCAGCTCTAAACTGTTTTGAACAGACAGTGAAAGAAAGAGAGGCATTGGGATTGTCCTGTTTGTAAAAAAAAAAAAAATGGACTGACTTCACAGAGTAAGTTGTCTTTCAAAACCAGTAAAACAGGTTGAGAGCTTATGGGTGAAAATTTTGGGCCAAGACAACAAAGGAAACCTTGTGGCTGGTGTTTGCTTCAGGCCACTCAGCCAATGGGATCCCATAGATGAACTGTTCTTACTTCAGCTACTAGAACAGAACAATTACATTACCTTCATGTAATAATTTTTTGTGTTACCGAAAAGCAAACTGTCAGTAACCGTCAATATAATATCAAGTTTATGATCCTAAACATAAATGAAAGCTATACATCTTAGTGCAACATATCTAGTGATTAAAATACCAGCAAGTGTTCCTAGATCTGCAATTCATCCTAAGTATACACATAGTTTTTGTAGAAGTAACAGAGAAAACTTAAAAGATTTAAAAAAATATTATTTAGATATAAGTAAACTATGCACAGGACACTCTATGCTTTGGAACAAAAACAAAAGAGAATAGAAGATCTTCTAAGTAGAATCTAGTTTTGTTGGTTGTGATAGATAAGTAGAAAACAAAAATCCTAAGCATTTATTTTTGATGATGACCCAAATATGTAAGGGGTACACATCAGATTGACTGCTACCATCCTTCATATATATTAAGTAGATAAAGTTTTTACAATATGAGATTGGAAAGTAGCCTTATGGGGATTTCCAGGAGCAGGCAGCAAAGATATATGAGAGTAAAATGATATGATAGAATGTTACAGCTTTTCCTAGCGTCTTGTCTACTGATTCATTCTTTTACACTAAGGGAAATAAATCACCCCAGTGTATGGTATTTCTGATTCTGTACTAGGCAACAGCAGTAGGACAGGTAAACTCAGGAGGACATGGTAAAAATGGGGGTTAGATAGATAGCAGAGAACTGCTTTTTGATGATCTATATAAAGACCTTATTTAGTCACATTTATTCATTGTTTTATATTGTCCTGACAGTAACTACACTTTAGAGTTTCACGATATTTTAAAGTAATTTTATTTTTTTGTGTTTGTGTTTTTGTGGTTTGTTTGTTTTGTTTTGTTTTGTTTTGTTTGTTTGTTTGTTTTCCCCTGAGCATCAGTGGACTTCATTCTGTGAGGCTCAGAAGCAGGAAAAATCATGCAAATGCATGTTGCAGTGCAGTGACATGCAGCAGTACAAAAAATATTTCACCAAAAGAGGTTAGAATCATGTAAAATGCTAAATATAGTTTCTGGGACTTTCAGTGCAATTCATCATCTTATAGTACTTTTTACACTCCTTAGCTAAAAAAAAAAAAAAAAAAAAAAAAAATAAGTCATTTGCCATTTCCTAATCTCAAAAGGATGGATCACAGAAGGCAGAGAGTTCTAATTCGTGTCACTAGATACGGGGTTTTGGTAAATGTAGTAATGATAGAAAACATTTTAAAACAACACATGGAACACTGTAAGTGACGTATGAAGAGGACTCACAAACAGGAAAATGTCTTGCTACAGCTTGAATTACTACATAGTCTGTTCAGGGATAATTGAATACATGTTTACCACAAGAGTCTTTTCTTAATTTTCTTGGTGAAAAAAATACATCTGAACTCACACTGTGTGATTGACAGCAATTTCAAGAAGATATATTCATTCTGCTGTAACATTCATGTCAACATCTGCAGAACTATCTCTTCTGTTCATTCCCACAGAATAAGCACTTACAGTGTAGGCGTAAATACCAGAGTCAAGTGCTGGATGTTGAGTTAATGCCTCTAGCCAACCTGTACACCTATAAATGAAGAGGAAAGTTTGTGCTGACATACAAGAATCTCTTGTTTATCAGTATCATTCAACTAATTTAGCAAGAGCAGTAGTAATTTTTCATTTGATTGCTTTGACTGCTATTTTTTCTCCACTCATTTCCATATTACATATTTTGACGTGGGTCTGTGTGTTCAAGCTATCTTAAATGCCCCCATGTTTGGTAACCTAAATATCTATTCTGTGGGGAATTTGAGGAATTTCTTCATGAACTTCAAGTTGAGAAATCATTCTTTATAGTCAGCTGAAAGTCTGCTGACTAGTGAAGTGGACATTAGACTTACTTGACATGTTGGATTTCTCCAGGCTATAAGGCTCATTTTTCACTTGCAATAGGTATCCTGACTATGTGATCCTTCCTATACTGTCCTTTGTATCCTTACTTCTATGATACTGAGAGGAAAGCATACAGCCCACGGAATCATCGAATATCACCGTGAACCACTGTACCATAAGACTGTTCTGTAAGGGCAAGTATTTCATTCCTCATAGAATTCCATTCCTTTTTGTAGCAATAGCTAATGTGTAGATTTATAAAATATATACAGGAGCAAAGAATCTCAATTCTGAAATGTCTAAAATTTTGCAAGAGTGAGTCAAATTTAAATCTTCCATTAAATATTGCACTGAATAGTCAGTTGTACAGTATAAAACCCAAATATATTCTACATTTTGTTGCTACTATAATCTTATATACTTAAAATATGGTATTAAAAACAATTGAAATCCAACGTGAATCATGTTTTATGATTTCTTTTTTTTTTGGCATTTTATTTCTTCACATTCTTTCTGTTAGTAGTCTTGGTTTTCTTCAAGAAATTAGGAACAACAAATCCCAAACAATGATTGTTTGATAGTTCTCGTGGTTTACATGTGTAGACCCAAAGTCATTATTCTGTACTCTCATCCTACATAATACTATTTATAGAAGAAATGTTTCTTCAGAAGTTATTTTTGTAGCCTAATTATTTCAGTTTCTCACAGGAAAAGTTCATCTGCCAATCCAGTTGCTCAAACTGACTTTCAAATCAAAGGTTGTCATACACTCAAAATCTCATTTCCACATTTAATTTGTTGTTTATGTCTATACTTTATTGTTTGGGGAAAAAAATATTTCTGCTGTCTTGTATTTTCTGAAGAAGAAATGTCTGCCTATATATTTCAAGACTATTCTTTACATGTTATAAATAACAACTCTACCTCTGTTTCACGATACCACCTGTCAAAAATGAATGCTTTGGTAATCATTTCTAGGCACAAAAAACTTACTGAAAAATATCTTTAAAAAAATTTCTATATTCTGTTTTAATTACATTTAATACATTTTAATATTGATTCTAATTTATCAGTGAAAAATGCTGATAGTAACTGATAAGAAAACTGCTGATAGTAATTATAACCATTAACAAAATTTTTTAAGGCATTTATTATCCTTTCTCTATTAATGTTTGAAAACCTTCCTCAATTTTACCATTTTATACCTGAGCTTCTCAGATACTGATTTTTTTTCAAAATTTTTCATCTTCTATGGGCTGTCTGGAAATCCGTATATGCTCTTTCAGTTTTGTTTTTTTGCATGAGGGTCCTTGAAATTACTAAGATTTGAAAATACTTATTCTGTCTCCTCAGTTAGCTGAGCCTTCTTACATACTGAAGGTGACTCACAGAAGGCAATATATTTTCATACCCAGAATAAATCTTAGTTATTGACTTATAGCCTGAAGAAATCATTAGATGTTCCTTCAGATTTTGAAAATAAATTCAGCTAAAAGCTTGTTATAACCAAGGTAACAAACAAAACAAAACCAAACCACTCCACTGCTCATAAAACCTAGACAGACATACTAATCTTAAGACTGGTGGGGGAGGAATCTTCCATGTTCCTGGGGTCTGGAGAGGAATCTGTCTAAATGTCTGTAATGTAATATACTTTTAAGGTCAACATCTAGCCTTTATTTAGAGTTAGAAGGGAACAAACAAGTATTTTTAGGCATATTCAATCTTTTCTTTTTAAAGTAGACCCTAAAATAAGGTCAGATGACTCATGGTCTAAAGTGTCTATTTTTTGCTGATGACTAGAAGGAAAGACTTTTCCAGAACATTTAGCTGACATTTTCACTTCTTACAATTACCCTGTGAGGACACACTTTTTGTCTGTGTGTGTTGTCTGGTTAATTTATAATAATAAAATTTTTAATGTAATTTAATTTTATACTATCCTGAAGTGTTTGTCTTGATCAGTTGCTTTGGACTGATTGCGTGATTAACTCCTCCTAGTTATAAATGAACTAGTATATTTACTAAGCCTGTGTCCTGATTCAGGTCAGAACGGGGTTAACTTTTGTAGCAGCCGGGATGGGGCATGCTTAGGACCTGGAAGTTTTCCTATACCACCTCATGTCCTTGCTGGGGACAGGGGGAAGGGAATCTCTTCCTATGAGAAGGGGTTCTGGTCGAGTAAGTCAAGTAAGGCAGAAGGAGCAGTCAGAGTAATCCTGGTTCTGAGAATTTTGCATGTGAATCACTTGCCACTCTCTTTTGTACACTTTTGTTATTAATATCATTGTTGTTACTATTCATTTTCTTATCTCATTGCTGTTTCCAGTACATTATTCTAGTCTCAGCCTGCCATCTTTACCTTTTTAGCCACAATTCTATTCTCTGTCCCATCAGCCGTGGGAGGAGAAGGAGGGAAGCAAGCAAACAGCAGCACTGTTTGGGGTCTCAGTGAGAACTCTAAATTGGAGAGAAACATTCCTAAACCATGACAGCTTATTTAAATATAGAACATGGACCAACTAATTTTGTAATAAAAAAGATGTACTGAAATGAAATTAACCCCCTGATATACATAGCAATGTTTTGCCTTGCATCAGCTGTCAAAATCCTCCAATCTTAGGAACCTGATTTTGAAAAGAAATGAAAAAAACCCCAAACCAAAATAGGCTCAACTTTTTAGCTTTTAGGTGAGCTCTCAGGAAAACCAACAGCTGGCTTGAACATGCTACAGTAGTTCTACTTTTTTATGACATGAAATCATATCATATGCCTCATTAGAGAAGTATGCGAAAAGGATTCTAAAATGCTGTGAGATTTCTCTTCATAAAGACATAAATACAACTAACTTTTCTCTCATTTGGCTAACTCAAGGCTTATATTTATTAGATAACAGGAATTTATGTCTTTATTACTAGGTTTAATGTTTTATATAGGGCATCTCTATCAGTATCTTAATCTTTTTCCACTGCCATTGCAGACAAAAAAGCAGAACAAGTACGTGTTGTGATCATATACTAACCACAGTGAAAAAGATGTAGCAGGCAAAATATAAACTGAAGTCACTAAGGATGAAGATTGAGATGCTAATATGATGTTTGTCTCTTATGTTTTATTTAGCTAGCTGTAATAAAATAAATAAAACATTTTCTATAATATTCAAGGCTGTGAAATTAATGAACTGCTTGGAACTGGAAAGGTTAGTTGAGAAAATTTTAAGTGTGAACCAAAGTATATAAACAATTAAAAAAAAAAAAGGTTGTGAAATACATGTAGATATATTAATATGAAAGTAAACAACTAGTTTTTCTCATGTAATTAGAATATACATAAAATAAAGGAACTTGGAAGCTCTCAGTATCAATTACTATTTGGATAGTTTTTGGTGCCTGGATGTGAAGCTAGGGATCTATTTTATGAAAGTATTTAAAAATAAAATAAAATATTGATGTCATTTTAAATTGCATGCTTTCACAGTCATTAATCTTTTCCTACATATTTACCTTAAAAACTAATACATAATGCCAAAAATTTAAGGACTTAGAATCAAATGCAAATACCCCAAAAATTTATTCATAAGAATAACTTAATTAAAATTCTATGACCAAATAATTGTTGATCTATATCTAAATTGGATGATATAATGTACCTGTGCAAGTATTTCTGATAGCCCCAATCAAAAAAGTACTCAAACACCATAAGGTATTTAATTAAGACATCATTTATTAGTGGTAACCTATGAGTAAACAAACAAAAAATCAAAAGTTGTAGATAACTTTAGATCTCTTCCATAACCTACTGTGTTGTGCTGAATTGGAAGGACCTCCAATTTGGGGAAAGCACATGACACAGATCATGTTCATGAAGAGGTTCCCTGGTTTTTTGGTCTTTATAGTTTTGATAGCATGATGTTAGAAGGGAACAACTGTGTTTGTCGTTTCTACTAAGAAGCACAAGGATGTTCCCAAGAGAACATGCCACTTTACTTTAACACACAGAAAAGGAAATGCAGGTGGGGTAACATCATTGCCAAGTGGGAGCTGCCTACAAGTCCATCTGTTACAAATAGCTGTCTAAGTTTATCCAGTGGCTAAGGAGTCTGGAACAGGACAGGCCTGAAGGCAAAGTGCTATTCACAGCATTGCACAAGCCTGCACATACTCACTTTACTGCTTGGTGGATCAGTAAGTCCCTCATGTGCAGTAGTCTTCCAGTTAGAATCTCTACTGACCATTTTCCTTACAAGAAAATTATGGAAGAAACACAATATTTTCAGAAGTACACATATAGAAAAAAAAAAAAAAAAAAGGGTAATTTCCTGAATATTTCTTTGAAATTAAGTAGGTTTTTTCCTCTTTTCTTTCTTCTCTGAAGTGTGTCCTTGAAAATCTTCTGTAGAAAGTCTATTAGAAGGATTACAAAAGAGAAAAATATTTTTGTAGGAACAGTTAAAGTGATATAATTTCAATTTTTGTTTTTGTATGTGTCATGGTTTTGCTTGTTCTGGGAAACTAAGTAGGATTTTTCCTTCCCCCTGCCCACTGTGTGAAAGGGATGTTGAATTGTCTGTGCCTTGGGCAAGGGAATAACACAAAAGAGGTGGCTGAAAAAGCCACATTCAAAGTCGATGGCCCTCAGAAGTACTTTTTTACTTTTTTTTCTCCTCTCCTGGGAAACAGCGTGAACTTTGTTGTTGGATGAGCTGAGATAAGGTCTGGGTGATGGGAGCTCTGAGGTGGACTTGTTCTCAGCCTGGCTGCCCAACTAGCTCATTTCTACACAGCCTGGAACCTACTTGGATTTTCATCCCAGAGGAATTGTTTGGGAAGGAGGTCACCTTCTTCCCTCCTCTGTTCCCAGCTTTTTGTTGTTGTTATTTGGCACTGATTCTTGTGCACATCAAAGGAGCAGGGAAGCCAAGCCACTCATTCCACTCGCTGACAGTGAGTTCCTGTTGGGAAGAACTTTTCTTTCTTTCCCTCCATTTTTTGCTTCTCTAGCACCTGGAGGGCCCCCACGTGGTGACCACCAGTAATCCAACAGCGCCCCTGCTGACTGTAGTTAGAATTGCGTCAAAGGGCGCAAACTGAACTGGTTACCTTTTCTTTTTAAAGAAATTATTTTTGGGTGTAGGATTATTGTTTGATTGTTTTATTTGTGTTCTTTTGTTGTCCTGCCAATACACATACATTTTTTAATAAAGGGCTGTTATTTTTCCTTTTTCCATATTTTTCTCAATTGGAGCCTCTTAATTTTGGATTTACAATTGTTTAGAGGGAGGAGTTTGGGTCTTCCTCATAACTCATCCTCAGGAAAACACTTGTGTCTCAATAAACTGAGACAGCATGTTATTTCCTGAATCTGTGCAACAGGTCCCTGTTTTCAAGGAAAAAGAAACTCTGGGAAGGAATAATTCCTCTGCAAGGATGAAAGGGAAAATGTTTCCAAATGATTACTGAGAATTTGTCTTCATTTAGCCTGAAAAATCAAAATTTACATAGATTAATAATATTAATAAATTTTCATTTGCTCTCCCTGATATGAAGGGTTTGATGTGCTTGGTTTGATAAAAACCACCTCACTAGCGTAGGTTTAAACAAGCTTTAAGTTCAGTAAAGTAGTGACTAATTCAGCTTTGTTAATAACCCTAATAGGGTTGATTGCAATGTATTTTAAAACACAGTCTTGATTCACTTGTATGACTCTAGCTTTTATACCAACATATCTCTTGCAAACTAGGGCAGTACCTTCGGTAAGAGTCATTGTTTCATTATTAAGCCAAATAAAACTGGAGTTTTCTTTATGCAGTCACCGATGTAGCTAGCTTTTTTTTTCAAGAGCAAATAAACTCTTTTCCCAAGAAAATTCATGAATTACAACATTGTTTCCATCTGGAAATTCCTAAGTTGTGGCAGTAAACATTGTATCACAGATGTTACAGCTCAGGGCCAATAATACTATGTATCTATCTACACTTATCTTTACGAAAATTTTATCTCAGCTTCTGTGCAACATGGAAGATGCTAAACTTCACCTACTTTTATAGCAATGGAAAGAAATAATAATTATAAAACATTCTACTATTTCAAATCTCAAACTGAAATCCTCTGGTAGTAAATTTTGGGGGTGAAAAGAGATTACTCATCAAATAAATCTTCACTGCAATTACTTTAATATATATATATGTTCTCATGCTCCACAGATTTGTGGTGGAGATGTGTGAACAGTTCCATTAGATTGTCATCTCCTTAAACAAAGAATAATTATTATATCCTCTTGTGAGCACAAAAGATGAATCTTGGGGATATAATAATATATTGGATAATATGACTTGGACTTTTATAAAGTCCTGGTGGGGCTTTATAGCAGCATATTTTTTATTATTATATATAATTATTATATTAATAATTATTGCTACTGATGAAAAACATCTAATATCCCACGGAAATGTAAATAATTAAACTTAACATAAAATAAATTTACATCTGCAGATTCCATCAACCATATTGAATAGAGGTGAAACATAACCACTTAAAAGTATGTCTAGTGGCTGGGTATGTGAAGCACTCTTAGAAGGGTGAAGAGTTTGATACACAGTCTTTCTGGATCATTAGCTTACAAGCAGGTGGCTTACTCTAATGAGCCTCAAGTGGCATAAGATCCCTATAATGAGACTAATGAATTGTAGTTTTATTTTTCTTTGGGTTTCTTAGCAGCATAAATTTATAACCAAGAGACAGCACATCTAGGCACCTTAATGTAGAACTAAGTTATGTGGATTTTAATTCTACCCTTGATTTCTGTAATCTTACTGTATTTTATCCCACCCTTACGTATTCAAAAGTATTTTATGTTATTCATTTTCTTGTATCCAAAGTAGCCCCCAAAGGATGATCTCATTAACTGGTCTAATGTCACTGACTTTACATCTTAATCCAGTTATTAAAATTATTAGAGAGATGCCCCTGCCTGAATTAAGGTGCAAACAAGACAATATGCCAAAGTCAACAGTATGTATTTAACAGTAACTGTGAGATAAGGAGAGAAAGAAAGAAATATAAAAGGGGGGCTGGGAGGAGGGAGGGCAGGAGAAAGAGCATGACAGAGAGATAGATTAAGCAGCAAAATATCACCACTCTGTGGATTCTGAATGCATCCCATTGGTCCTCTTCTTGTGGTCTTCTCAGTGGTGACAGTCCCATTCTTGTCAAAGTGATTGTTACAGTCTGGATCCACCAAGGGAAGCCCAGGGTGGTGAAGGAAGCCAACAAAACACAGAACCCATCAGGTTTTATAATATGCTTAGGCTAGGTATAAATTACCCAGCACCTCTCCTGGGGCAGGGACTTTTACACTGGATGATGCAATACTGGATCAAGGGACATTTCAGGAGTCTTTTACACCTTCTAAGACATTACAGCTGCCTGTTACATCAGCACAGTTGAGTCAGTTATGGAAAATTATGGCCCATCAGCAGAAATTAATATCTTCAGGCTTCCTATGAATGGACTGGTGCTTCCCCAGGGGGAAGTTATAGCACTTGAGTCATTTGTGTCAGGATAAAAAGCATTACCCCACCTGACAGGATTTGCCTCTTTCCTTATCTTCTTCCTCCTATGAGATGGCATTTAAAAGTAATAATTAAACCCATCAAGTAAATCTCATCCTCAAAGTAATTCTAGTTCTTCTAACTATGTAACATAAGCAGAATTGCCAACTGAAGATACACTAAGTTACTTCCATGCACACAAGCTTTTCAAAAACAGTTTCATCTAAATGCTTTGATAAAATACCTTTCCCTGGGACATGCAGACCCTGATCTATCATGATTAAGCATTTCCTTGAGATTTTTAGTGAAGTTTAATAAGCTTTCATCACTTTGATGCTACAAACACTTCATGGACATGAGGAAAAATAACATGGTTTAAAATGTGTCAAGACAGAATATTCAGTCCTTGTTTGTTTCATTGAGATGGCAAGCAATATAATCAAATCTGCTATGCCTTGCTGGCACTTGAACCTACTTTTTTTATCTGGAAATGCACCTGTGATTTAAAGTTAACCATAAACAATATTCATCCCTTTCTTCTCTAAGTGCCAACTTATTAGTTAAAAGCCTGCTGCCAGATGGTGAGGCAGTACTGACTAAGGAAGAAGACAAAAAAAGGCAATTAAAGTAAGCTCCTAAAGAAAGATCTTTCAGAAGAAAAGTTTATGTGATGTTCAGTAACAAATACTGACATCAGAGTTTGGTATTTAAGTTGAAAAAAGAAGACACTATTGTGTACAGAAAAAAAGATTATTAAACAAACAAAACCAAGGAATAATTACATGCTTTTCATGATGTCCCAGTCTTGCAGTGCGGAATGTACCGACACAGCTTTTCCCCCATAAGTTGAATTCCAGAAACATTGTATTTGAATGAGATAAAACAGCTGGCAGGACTAGTCTGCCCAGCTTGATCAAATCATTATGGTAACTTTTAAATTAATCTCTACTCAGATGTCATGGCTTAAATTGAAGATGTTTGCACCTGTGTTCTGGAAGAATTAATCATTGGAAGTTTTTTAATTTGATTGGAGTTGCAAATGTATTGATTCGTTAGCTCACTTGTACCTGTACAGAGATTATTCATGATAACTACCTCTTTAATCTAAGTTAAGTGGAAAATGTAAAATAGAACTGCATAGTGAACTGTGAGTGGCCTTAAGTTACACACTCAAGCCACTAACTTTGATTGAAGGCTACTGTGAGGAACGCTGAAGGTGGATAGGGAGGAGAACTCCAGTCTAGAGGCTTTCCTTTTACCCCTAGTCCTGGAGGGGAAGGTGCCCTTCCCCTCCTCCCCCTACCTCGCGGCATCTCATGGCCTCCAGAGAGACCACAGGACAACAGCAGCTGGCAGGGAGAGAAGGTGGAGAGAGCTTTATTGTTCTGGTCACTGTGTAAATAGCTCTTGAGGGGATTACAGTGTAACCAGTGGGAGTCCAGGAGGTCTTACAAACCAACCAATTACAAGAAAGGGTTAACAACCAATAAAAGAGCTTCCAGTTATCTCTTAGACATTCCAAAGACACAGGTAAGCGTGAGGAACCTTGGGAAGGAGAAGGGTTTACTCAGAGTTACAGAGCCATTTTGGGAGTATGTTCACTTTAAACAACATTAAAACTTCTGCATTCTTTTATATACCAAAAGTGTATTGCAACAGGCTACTGACCATCTTATAGCAGCAGTAACATATGCTACAGTGCCCCTCAGTTTGAAAATACCTGGCTGTCTATTCCAAAATTGATAGTTAAGCAATCACACACTTGCCCAACATACGCAGTGTCATCATGTGGTGAATTGGGAAAATAGCTAATAAAGATTGGCTTACCAAATATCAAAAATCAGGAGAAGTCAGTTTTTATTCCTGTCGAGAGAAAAAGACACAGCAACTACACCACCTACTCTTCTCAGTTTGGTGTCATCTGCAAACTTGCTAAGGTCACAGTGTCCCACCATTCAGATTATTAATGGAAATGTTGAACAGGACTGTACCCAGTTTAGACCTCTGGGGTACAGTGATAGTTACTGGCCTTCAGCTGCACTTTTATTGCTGACCACCACTCTCTGGGCCCAGCCACTCTGCCACTTTTAAATCTACCTCACTGTCTGCTCATCCAGCCCCAGTATCAAAGCTTGTCTATTAGAATCTTATGAGAGACAGTGTCAAAGGCCTTACTGAGATCTGGGAAGACATTATTCTTTACTCTCCTCTCATCTATCAGGACAGTCATTTCATTATATAAGTTTATCAAGTTGGTCAAGACTGAATTTCCCTTGGTGAATACATGCTAACTATTCGTGATTATTTTCTTGGTATTCATATACTTGGAAATGGTTTCCAGGAGTAGCTGCTCCATTAGCTGCTCAGCTTCCTAGGGATCGAGGTGAAACTAAGTGACCTGTATTTCTCCAGTTCTTCTTTCTTCACTTTCTTGAAGATAAGAGTGAAAGTTCCTTTCCTCTGGTTCACAGGCACTTCTCTCAGTCACCATGATTGTTCAAAGATTATTGAGAGTGACCTTGCAATGACATCAGCCACCTTCCTTAACACCTGTGTGCTTCTCATAAGGGCCTATGGATTTATATATCTCCAATTTGTTTAAGTTAAAAAATATTCCATTTTAAACATGACTCCATTCTAATATTTCAGTCTCTGTGCTGAGAGGAAATCTGAAAGGATTGACACAGAGATAATAAAGGATTTTTAATAAACTTTAAGAGTTCTTCCTCTTAAGGGAGGAAAATTTAGAAAGCATCTCTTTTAAAAAAGGATTAACTTGCTAGATAACCTGTAAATTAACCCATGGACTCTTCCAAGTGATAATTACCTTTCCTTGCATAATGGGAGTATTCATAAGTTAAAAAATTATAAAAATAATATTATCTAAGTTGTAGTATTAGAAGGAGGGGGAAAGAGAGAAGAATAAAAGTTGGTCTTCAGATCAAGAAGTTTATTTTAAATTTTTGTGGCTCTATGCACTTAGAGAAAAAATTAGAAATTCAGAAGAGAGGGATGAAAGAAGTATCTGAGATTCTTTCTGATCTGAATGAAGTGAAGGCAATACTGGGTTGAAAGAGGAAACTGTTTATCAGTTGTGGATGTGTCAGCTATTCTCTCCTGGATCTCTGTACAGTCAGTGGAAAGAAACAAATATTTTAAGGGCATAAGTGTTCTAACCTACTTTTAGATATATCGCTCAAGATAAATCATGACCTTGGAGCACATTTTTCTCTCAATTGGTTATAAAAAGATCCAAAGATGACTACCTTAGATGTGGAGACATTTTTCTCATACTTTTAAAGTTAGATAATGAATCCATCTGTTTTTTTCTTTTCAGTAAGAAAACTCTGAGTTGAGATAAAGACAGCTTAATAGATAAAGCAAAAGCCTTGCATGCAAGCAAAGCACAAGAAGGAATTAATTTGTCACTTCCCATCTGCAGGCAGGTGTTCAGCCACCTCCAAGAAAGCATGTGAAAAAGAAGGCTATGGTGGGACCTCATTGCAGCCTTCCACTACTTAGCAGGGGCTTATAAAAAAGAGGAAGAGTGACTTTTTATGTGGGCAGATAGTGACAGGGCAAGGGGGAACAATTTCAAACAAAAAGAGGATAGATTTAGATTAGAGATTAGGAAGAAATTATTTACTCAGAGCATAGTGATGCACTGAAACAGGTTACCCAGAGAAGTAGTGGATACACCATCCCTGGAAGTGTTCAGGGCCAAGTTAGGTGGATCTAATGGGTGGCATTTCTGCCCATGGCCAGTGGATTGGAACTCGATGACCTCTGAGCAACACTGAATTGATTTTTATTTAAGCTTACTACTGGAAAACATTGGATAGGGAGACAGATTTAAATACTATAATTTCTCTTAGTCTCTTTCTGTAAGTCATATCTGCAGATAAGCACTGCTACTAACCTGAAATTCATTATTCAAGACTTTGTTTCAGAATCAGTGAAATGAGACTCTTGCTGACCCATGACATATTTTATTTTGATTTCATTCTTGTCTCCAAAACAACAAAGTCTTTAAATTTCTTCGTTCAACCAACAAATCAAGAACAGCACCTTGTTTATTAAAAGGAAAAAAACCACAAACATTTAAATTTATCACAAATAGGGACAATTACTTTCAGAAATCTAATTTTAGGGTTCTGCAGCATGGAAATCTCAATCTTCCTTCAAATACAAGGGGTAAAGCTTTTTCTAGATGATCCATATTCATGTTTTGAGGTAGAATTTACTACTTTACCTTTTTGTGAACTGAAGAAAAATAAAAAAAATATTTTAAACTATAAATGTGACCTTCAGGCATATAAAATTAAAATGATTGCAAGTGCCTAAGGAATTTTCAGTACAGAATTTAGTTTTTTCCCCCAAACTCATGCACTGAACCCTTGACTGTCTACCCTGTTTATCTGTCAGTTCATTCCGCATTTGTGTTCTTTACCATGTAAATTACTTTTTTCCACCGAAGTCACTACAAAGGGAGAAGCTCTATCCAATTTAGATAAAAGCTGTTCAGTGTCACCTGGCATCAGATTACAAGTTGGTGCTTTATCAGCATTCATATATAGATGATTCATGTTCCCAAATACTTTAAGACAGGACTTTTTGACACTGATGTCTGGCCCTTAAGTATTCATTTCACATGCCTGTAATGCACTGAAATATTGCATTATGTTAACGTAGATTGCCTTCAATAAGGCCTTTTCTGAGTCTAGACCTAAAAGTCTTATAAACAGGTTGGAAAATAGATAGGCTGGGAATATCAGAAGAGTTAAAATCAGGTGTGCTAAGCCCCTGGTTAACATCCTAACATTTAGTTCTTTAATTTCTTGCTGTGTGTCCTTTTTTCTTATCTTAGCGATCTTGTTTTGGCACATTCATTCTTTATAATGATGTACAAATTGAGTTTCTTTATGCTTAAATGAAGTTATTTTGCTTAACAAAAATATATACAATTTTTGTATACAATCAATTGATCCATTTAGATTTGTAATGAATTTTGCATTTGTGTGTTATGCTTTCACATTTATTTTAACAGAGTCATTAAGCCTCTCCTTCAGGAAAGAACCTGAAGATTAATTACCTTCACCTCAAATCACACAGTGAGTTTGGTAAGTGCATGAAGAAAGGGAAATTGTCTTGTAACCAAGAGGGCAAGAACAGAGAGTTTTCGTAATTTAAACATACCGATGATCAAATATATAACAAACTGCCTTTAGGTATTCTTTTGTTTTGGTTTGGTTTTTGGGTTTTTTTATTTGTTTGTTTCCTTGAATTATCTTCTGCTTTGCTAAAGAAGAAAAATGGACGGATTTTATCCCTGGGCTAGTAAAGTTTCATGACTTTTCATCTTCCTGCCTTACACAGCCTGCCAAGGAAAAAATGCAGAAATCTAAATCCCACACAAAGCAATAAGCTATCCATCAGATCACTCAACCTGAGACTAGCCTCAATTTTTTTACAGGGCAGAACAAATCACTAAAGGGTGAAAAGTCTCTGCTGTTCTCCTGTTGTGTGAAACAGTGGGATTATCAGGGACTGAGCAAACAAACCATACTTCTAAACAACAACAGTCAATCATCATACTATTCCTTCATCATCTTATTTTTTCTTTGGTATAGTTTTTAGTTTTCTTATTCATTATCATCCTTACAGTTCAATATTGACTGAAGTGATATTTGGTTATAAGTAATCCTTTATATACTTACACTTTTTTTCACTCATCTGGGTCTAAATTTTTAAGTAACCTGTCAGATGAAATCTATAAAATATAGGAAAGCCAACTGATAAAAATTACAATAACAATAAAATAGGAACACATTAAGCACTCAGTTACAGTGTCAGAATATGAGTATTTGTCTCTCCATTACATTTAGATGATAAAAATTTATACTTATATTCACCAAATGTGTTACGATTACCACAATTATTTTATTTTTTAAATAAAATTTTATAATTGTTTTTACTAGGAATTAAAATTGAATTTTGATCACAGGATGATTCAGTAGTTCAATTAGCTATTATCTCCAAAAAATTTTATAAAAATAACTTTATTTTTAACATATATCTCACTGGAAAAGAAAATTAGTATCCTAACATCATGGAAATCTGTCAGATTTTTATAAATTTGGCAAGCCAAACTGGGCTGATAAAAGCAGGTCATCAAAACTTAAAAAAATAATTTCCAGAATATTGAAAACATTATACATGATACTTTGTAGTTATTAGATTGCTTGACATTGTAGCACTTTGAAAATATAATTTTACTAAGAGTAGGAAAAAAAGGTAGATGAAATCATTAGATCGTATGCAAAGAACGACAGAAAAATATGAACACGCAGGCCAATAATTTTCTTTAAATACTCTGTGAAACTGATTTCTAAACCTGCAAGAAGAAAAAATTCTCATTCAAAAATCATGTGTGCTTCTTAGCTTCCACAACTAAATGAAAGCTACTGATTATGTTGTATTTTTGCAAGTCAGGGTCTTATAGAAATATTTTGTTTTGGAATTAAAATCCTGACAGTTGTATTTCTCCAGTTTGACAGTTTTTCTTGCAGGTGCAGGGTTTTCTAAAAGGTTTATTTAGGAAATAGAACTCAAGGAAAAAAATCTGTGAAAGCTTTGAAATTATACATTTGTTTCTTATTATAAATATTAATAAAACATTCATGTGTGCTGAAATGTTTTAATAAATATCATTTTGGCAGTGTTTCCTATTCCTCTCAAAAGATTCCTTTAGAGAGTAGTTTATGAGTGCATTTGAAAATATATTTATTTCCCTCACATTTGCAGTGAAATGCACTAAGCTGATATTGTAACTCACCCTTCTTGAAGCAGTTTGTGATTCTGAACCTCTAGAACACATTCACCACTCCTTTCTTCTTAAGTAGTCAGCAGAATGGAGAATTGTTCTTAAAATGATAGAGAGGGAAAGACTGCAATATAACACAGATAAATTGGTGCTCCCTATAAAGTGAAAAGATCATAGATACCTTTTTATGTCTTGGACACAAGACACATGTGAACTTGGGAAATTCACATGGGCATGGAGAGCTCACGGCTATTACTGATTTTTTCATATTTCAAATGGTAATGGGTGGGGCATACCACATGTTAAGAGGATATGCAAAATTGTGAGAAAAAAATGTGTCAATATAGAGGGGATAAGTTCCTTCACAATCTGGAGAAGTTTGAACCCATCTTGTTTGAACAAGAACTCCCACACATAATAAGAAAATGTCCTTTGTCCTTCAAGCTTATTTCTGATGTCTGCCTTTGGACAGAAAGAATCATTTTGTAGAAATAATGTTTCTTTCTGTTGACCATAGAGGGCTCATGGGTGACTAGCTTTACAGTCAGATGAATGTGAGTCCCAAAAGTTTGGAAATTCTTGTTCTTTCGTCCACTAGTCTGCTGAACTGAGTGGTAGTATGAAAATTAGCAGTGCCTTGACAATGAGATATTGGCAATTGTGTCTTTACTGTAAAAAAATATGGAAATCTACCTTTGTATTTGACTATTTAAAACTTAAGGCAAATGATGAGTAAGGATCATTTTTTTAGTGTCAATGAAACAACCACTTTTTCTTTCAGATTTCTGAAATCAACCTTGGTGAAACTAAAGACAGGAAAAGCACCTTTTCTTCCCATCTTTTTATAATTGATCTTGAGCAATTAATTTGAGGAATTGCTGCTAAACAATGGAAGGTTTAAATTATTACTGGAAAGTTAACATAAATTAGGTTCTTACTGGGAAAACCATTCCTCTGTGATGTTAAAGACGTGTGTATTTTTTAAAATTAAAATGGAAAATGAGCCAACAAATAAAAAAAAAAAATAACCCTACAAAAGCTCTTTAAACTTCCTGTGAAAACATTTTTTCTTTTCATAAGAGTTAGTACCTACTAAGGTTTAGACAAAAGGTTTTTGATTGTTGCTTACTAGAGATTTGTGCATACCATACATCAATCCCTACTATCATCTCTATTATATTGATTAAATTACACTTTTTTGTAATATCTTGGTAATTTTTTGAATGAATATGATCTTTATATGCCACATGTGCTCTTTGAGATATGTATCATCACATATCAAACCCCTTTTACTATAAATTAATGAACAAATAATTTCGCTTTGTTGCTATGACAATATATTACAGATAGATAAAAATCTCCAAGATATCTCTGTTACAGACATAAAGAGAGGAATTATACAATCAAGATTTATCCACAAAAATTCAAAGGGCTTTTAAAAATAATTTAAGTAGCATATGACAAGAGAGCATTTTAATTGACTGTTTAGTTAAAAACAAACAAAACCAAAACAAAACATCTGAAATCATCTGAACATACAGTATTTTATTTTTATTCTACTGAACACACTTTCCTTCCTAGGTAACAGTAAATCTGATTTGAAACCTCTTTTTTTGTTCTACTCCAAAGTCACATACATAGGTAATGTATTAGTAAGGATTTGGGTTAGTGCATCTTAAACTGTGCTCCATGGACAACTGGTGGTGCAGAAGCCTGTGATATGAGATCTACATATTTCTTAAAACACTTGAGTTTAAAATTTGATGATTAATGAGAATGGTTCTGCGAAAGAAATGCTGGGATTTAACAGTGACCTGGAAAGCCATTTTGTTTAAGAGCAAGTAGTTCAACCGAAAAGAATATTTTTCTATGTATTTCATGAAATCAAACTTGAGTAAAGATTGTCTTTAAAGTATTCCTACTATAGTGATAGAAATTGAAGTTATTATATTTCCACAGAAGAGAAGGTTTCAGGCCATTAAAACCTTTCCATATCTTTTCCATGGCATCTCTAGGTGATCTTTATTACTTTCTCTTTTTATTCTGTAAAAATATTTATCTCTGGGTTTTTTTCCTCAACACATTTCCAGTTACTTCACTTCAGTTATGCATTTAAGGAAGCCATAAAAATAAGATCAGAGGTTCCTGTAATCTTATGTCACATCAGTTGGGGCAGAAGACAGTGTCTCCACTTGCTTCGGTAAGGCAGGAGCTGGATCTTCCAGGAGTCACTGTCCAACACCTGTAAGTATTTCGAAAGGATATTCAGAGTCTCTGAGAAATCAAACCTTCTTTGATAATTTGAAAAGTTTGGGCTGTATTTATAAAATACCGTATTCTCTTTATTTCAGCAAATGTGATCTGATTATTGAATATCCACATGTAGTTGTGAATACTGAACTTAATGGTGCTTGATTCCCTACAGTGTAAGTTCTTATGGAAATGTACCTGCTCCTTTTTTCATTCAAAAAAAAAAAAAAGGCACAAACACTTATAAGGTGGACAATTATGTTAGTAATAGGCAAGAAAACATAATAGAAAAATTATAAAATTTTATATCCCCTCTGATGATAAAAACCATGAGATGATACAGTCCTTGGCTGTATAGGTCTGTCCATGGAGAGATTATCCAGATTTAGGGTCGTCCTCCTACTTCAGAGTCATCTGTAACAGCAGCCAACAGGACTCAGATTTGAAGAGTCCCTTGGACAATACGCTTTAATATTACCTCATTAAGAAAGTTAGTTCCAGAGAAGATTCATGTAAGATTTCAAGCAGACAAGCTTCTCTCTATGTATTTATGATTAAGTACATATTTCTTTCTCTGTGTACATTGACTAACTGTGCAAGAACTATGCCTGAACTTATTAAATATAACCTTGACTAGATACACCTAGATGAAATAGTAGTCACATGGTATCTGTCATACAGAGATGTAGACCTGGATTACCCATTACGTGCATCACTAACTCAATGTACAATAGTCTTTTGGGCTGACAACTACATAGGTTTTGAAGGGAGATTGGTTTTGGTGTCTAAGAAAGTATAAGAAAAACATTTTTCCCCTGGCTAAACATTTGTAAGATCTGTTTCCTGTACAGATCATTTAGTTTCTTCTAAGAGGTAAGTTTACACTGTGATTCATTTCCTAAACTCAGTGTTAATCAACTACTTAGATAATGACTCTTTCCACAAATGTTTTTTTAGCAACAGAGTACTAATATTTTTTACAGCTGTTATGATCTGAGGACATGGGTAGTCACATTTGTAGTTTTTAATTAAGGATATAATTAGAAAAAAAACACAAACATACAAACCTGTATAACCTCTCTGAGGTTGCATAGGTTTTTTAAATGATATAATATAATATTGTCATTGCAGCTATCTACACAATTAGACTGAGTAACTGGGAACAAACGAAAAGTAAAAACATTTAAGCAGTATGAAAGACTATCTAAAAGTGAAACTAAGCAGATAAAAAAAAAAGGAGAGGAAGAAGAAAATATTAGCAACATTGCATACATTATTCACCTCAGAGAAAAAGAAATCTTCACCATGAATATAAAAAGTAATAAAAAGTAACATCACCAAGATATAAATGAGAAAAGATGTCTGTTAAACACCAAATGATCCTGTAGAGCAGACTCAAAAGAGTGTCTAGTAAAAACATTATAGTTCTGCAAAATAAGCAAAACCAGAACAAGTTTTTGTCCCCAAAATAGGATATGAAGAACAAATGGGACCACCTGCTTTTCTTTTCTTTTCTGTACTGGCAGTGAAAAATTGAAACAGCAAGTGAGAGGAAAGATAGGGAATGATGAGAAAGGGAGGAAGGGAGGCCACCTTTTTTTCTCCATCCCCTTTTTGCCAAGCTCTTAAGCCGGACAACCTTAACCCCTGTGACTAGGAACCGTCATGGATCACAGCCATCACTGCTAAGCCAGCATCAGTTCTAAGATGCTGTATACTCACACAGCTATATTAAATTTAGTATATGTTTCATACAGACTAATTTTTTTTTGCATATATAATGGCAAGGTTTAATATTGGTTCAGAACTAAACACTGGCAATGTCATTTTGAAAATTGAAAATATTCTGCTTTTCTGACTTTACACGGTCATATCAGATCTCCAGTTTCCTAAGTATAGATACATCTATATGTTCATTAGCAGCAGATACCAAGTCCTGCAAGTATTTTCCAAAGTAGAAAATAAAATTCAGCAATCAATCTTAAAATACACTTTTAATCCAACAAACAAAAAAAAAAAAGGAACTGGAAATAAATTTCAAACTATATTATTATGTCAGGATTACATGCATGTAGAATGGTTTGCTCACAAAAGCTGAGGTCATGTCTACTGCATTTCACATCATTAACAGTTTAATAATTCTAAATTGCAGAAGGCTAACAATAGTGAAACAAATTTGTAAGTGGGAGAAGTTAGACAAGATGTATTGCAAGGAATAAAATCAAATCAGAAAGAAAACCAAAATTCTTCCCACAAAAGCAAAAATTTTAAAAGATTTTAAGATGGGCTCATGTTAAATTTTTTAGACGTTGTCAGGGACTGCTTGTTTGAAATGGCAGAAAATGTCATGGTTGCTTTCTCATCATTACTCAAAAAGATGTGCACAAACATAACTTGGGTATGCGATCTTCTTCATTGCCAAGCCCAAAAGTGTGTAATACACAGAGCTTATACCATGATATATCAAATAAATTCAGTGTAGCATGTAACTATATTCCAGTAAAAAAAATGTGCTGCCCTATGTCCATCTGTTTTAAAGTCAAACATTTAGTGTGCTTCAATTATTTTGCTGTGCATGATTTTTTTTCAATTATGAGAAAACCATGTCATAGGGAAGATTCCTCCTTTAATCTTCAAATTGTTCTTTGTGATAATTTTCTACTTGCACATTTCTAAAGCAGATGGCAGGTTACAACACCCAGTGTTGCTCTTGCATGGTAATTTCCTTCTGTAGAACCTTAAACATAAAAACTATTTTTTCACAATTATAAACATTGTAGGACTCATTGCTTCTGTATACTAAATCACTTTTAGAGATTATATTGTGACCAACAAATTATGACATATTATTTAGGAAAGAAGAATGAAACATACTTCTAGTATAAATACTGAAAGATACTGTTTTATTGAATTAAAATGTTGTTATTTTCTTTTTGATATTAAATAGCAACAGTTGTATGTTACCTCTATTGTTACACTTAAAACTGTACATAGAGAAAATGGAATTAATCTTTAGAACTAGAGAAGTATTGTTTGCCTAAGTAAATCCTGAATTACCAAATGGAAATGCAGCAAAGAGTGACCATTAGTCCAGTTATAATAGCACTAATCCTTTAAACTGATGCAGAAAACTCTTTGATAATAACACACTAGAAACTGTTAAACTGTACTACCTCTCTGCCACTCTCTGGGATGGTCCTGTGGGTCTTCAGGTCAACACTGACGATTTCCACTGAGCAAAGGGAGCCCTACCATCAATCACCTTCACATCCTCTTTGCTGGTAAGTGGTCAACAACGTGGATCGAGCACAGAAATCATTCCTCAAGTCCTGCAATATCCTTGTGACTATTTTTCAGTGTTTTCTGTTTGCAATGTGTTTCTTCCTCTCTGGTTGTTTCAAGGTCTAGAATTCACTGGCCAGGTCTACTTACCTCGATCATCTATCATGGTTTAGCCTCAACCAACAACTATGGACCACACAGCTGCTCACTCCCACTTCCACTTCCCCTCCCACCCCTCACCTCCCAGCCTCACTGTGGAAGAGAATCAAGGAAAAAAGAAATGTAAACCTCATGGGCTGAGAAAAAAACCAACTTTATAAATAAAAAATATGTCATAATTTAATATAATTATATAATAGAATACTAATAGTAATGAAAATAAGTGATGCATAATATAATTGCTCACTATCTGCTGACTGATGCCATGTCTTTTTCAAAGCAGCAAAGTGTCTCCTGGCCAAGTGCCCCCCTGTTTATATTCTGAGCATGACATTATGTAGCATAGAATATCCCTTTGACCAGTTTGGGTCAATTGTCCTGGCTATGCTCCCTTCTGGCTTCTCATGTATCTGCTCAGAGAAGAGCATGGGAAACTGAAAAGTTCCTGTTTTAGGGTAAGCACTACTCAGAAATACATAAAAATATCAGTGCGTTATCAACATTATTCTCATCCTAAATCCAGAAAACAACACTGTATCAGCTACTAGCGAGGAAATTACCTCTATCCCAGGTTTTGTCTGCCCTCAGATCCCCACCACTAAGTCCCTGGACCTGGCCCAGATCCCTCACAGCCACATGTTTGTCTCCATTTGCTCTGCTGGACTAGTTTCCCAGTTGATCTTTAGCCTGGCCTCATGCCCATGGCCCTGTTCAGCCATTCTGGGGCTGTCTGACCCTGGTTCCCCTCACCAGCCCTGGGTCCAACCACCTCCCACAGGCTGATGCTTTACATGGTAATTTCCCGACCTCTGCCTGTCCACATCCCCACATGATGCCTGCCAATGTCCTGGGCTATGGTCCCCTGTAACAACAGGCTATTGTTTGTTAAATAGTGACAGCTGGGGTGTGTCATTAGCCTTATTCACAGTTGTGAAGTTAGAACATGTTAAATCATAATTAACCATCAGATAATTTAAAAAACATACTAAAACAGGTTTAAATTAAGTCAAGCCCTGATCAAGAAAAGTCCTGAGACTGAACACTCAGGCTCATACAAACCCTTTGGCCTTTAAATAATGGTAACAACAGTAAAATCATATTTATTAGGCTACAACATTAACACCAATTTAGTAAAAAATCTTGGCAGTTTTTATTAAGGTTTAATCTCACTGTATAACATAAAATTAAAGCATTATGATTGCCTGATGTGAAGACTATGAAAAAGTGAAATTGTAGACAAAGCTACCATGGGATACATACAGATTTTCGGGCCAAAGTCAATGAGCAATTACTAATCCTTTTGAATACTGATTCTTTCACTGGGTCACCTTCATCCCACTTCAACATATCCTTCTATGACACATATTCACTCTATACAAATGTTCTGCATCGAAGAAGAATACTGGTGTCCTGATTCACTGTCTTCTATTTAGCCTTAGAACTACTCACTGTAATTCAAGTGTGTGGAGATATTGGATCTACTCTTAACTCTAAACTGTACTTCATAGAAAGCAATTGAGAGAAACTGAGGATTAAACTGCCTTTATTCTGTTTTCATGTCTGTACTTTTTCTTCCATGCTACATGTATTCCCTAAAAAAATTTAGAAATCTTTTGAGATCAGATTCTACTTCTGACTTGGTCTTAATTCAAAGAACCAATAGTTTCAACAATAGTTTAAAAAAAAAAAAAAAAGAAAAAAAGTCTTATAAAGCACCTGCAATAGCTAACAAAAAAATGAACTACAGAATTATCTCCTATTTTCACTATCACATTATTCAGAGGTAAATATATAAAACTTGCAGCCATGTCAAAATCTAGATGATCCATAATTTCAAGGGCTGTTTCAAGCTCACAGAACTTTGCCAGAATGTTCACAGTTACTTTTTCCTTTTATCTCATATAAGATGAAGAGGTTTTACATGACTGAGAAAAATAGATACCTGTTAACAAAAATGTGAATCCCTTCTCAGTTTGTTTTATTTTTGGTTCCCTCACACCTTCACAATCATGGCAAACAGCTTTCTCAGCATCCTTGAATGCAGAACGAAATCTACCTGGAGACATAGACTTCTGTGGTTCAAGATTCCTTAAGTGTACCCAGATTCAATCCCCTTCTGTCAACAACTCCTACTGAATTCCTTGAGCCCTGTCTCTGCAAAAAGACCCTGATCTTGTTGGTAAAGACCAGCATAAAGAAGATATCAAGTACAGCAACCTTATCTGTGTCTACGATCATGAAAATATCCACCCTTTTCAGCAGAATTCGACATCTTTGCAGATGTGAATTTGTGGAAGATGAGTTGAAGCAAAGCATGAACCATTATGATGATGTTTATTGTTTTAGGAACACTTTGAAATGCTCTTCTGTATTCTTTCATACACTCAACAGAATATTCTTCTCTGATAACATTATAATGCAGGACAACATTTTCCTTGAGGGTTTGTTTATTTTTTTTCCTGCTGATGTAGCAGTAGAGGCTTTTTCTGTTGTTGCCCTTGACAACCCTTGTGAGTTTCAATACAAGGTGAACTTTGGCTTTTCTATCATCTTTTCAACACTGGGCAAACTTTCTGTATTCCTCCTTTGAGTCCTTTCTCCACCTCCTGCCTACATACTTGTTGCACTGGAGGTGGACCATGGAATTCCTGTTTAGCCAAGTCAGCCTCTTAATATGCTTACATAGTATCCAGAGTATTGGGATGAACTATTGGGATGGAATTCTTGTACTCAGACTCATAAAAATCTGCACTCTATCTAGATCTTCTCTGTCCCTCAAAGCAGTTTCTCAGAGGATAACATCTGACAGTTCCTCAAAGAAGTCAAAGTTTATTCTCCTGATGTCCAGGATCTGTATGCAGTGTTGGTTCCTTCCTCACTGCATTTGGGATCTATAAATTTACTGTTTCATGGTTGCTACAGCCAAGACTTTCACTGATTATAACATCTCCAAAGAGTATTTCCTTGCCCATGATTTGCAGATCCAGGAAAAGGTCTTGTTTGATAGGCCTGTCCAGCATACGTGTTCAGAAATTGTCCCAAACACCCTCTAAAACTCCCTGGATTGCTTATGTCCCATTGTGTTAAACCTCCATATGTCAGAAAGATTATGATACCCATGTTTGGAGAGTTTTTTGAGTTCTTTTAAGTATTTTTTCTGTTTCTGAAACCTAGTTGGACACTCTATAAGAAACTCCTGTCACACTGGTACCCTCACTTCTGATCCTGAATCACTTCCCAATGAACTTTCTACATCTAAATTCCAAGCATTTGAACTGCTTCTTCATATAAAGGTCAACCTACCTGGTCTTCTTTCTTGCGAATAGAGTCCTGATAAGTATTCCCATATCAATTTAGGGATGATCCAGTCCAGCTACAGTAACTGAAATTAATTAAGCTGTAACTTGAGTTATCACAGGTGAGGATATATTCTGTATTCTCAGAATTTAAATCCACAAGAAGGCCACAAAAAAGATATACACTTAATTTCCATCTTCACTATCTTTTGAAACAGTGTTCAGTGGGAAATTAAACTAACATGAATTCGAAAGGCTGCACTTTCAAATCTAGTCTGATCCCACTTATATTAAATATCAAAGCCATCGGCTGAACCAATATAAATGATAAAAATTATCTTGATTTAAATAGACTCATTTTCTTGAAAGACTACATTGTCCTACTTCTAAGTTTTTCACACTGCTTAGCTATTATATTTGTATTATATACAGGGAAACCTTGTAAAAAGTAGTGATAATAAGTGTTGTGCTGTAAACAGTATACTGTTCAAAGCACCTCTTTTATAAAAAAGTCTTTTTTTCCATTTACATTAAGGAAAATTTGCATTAACTACAATTTAGAAAAAGGAAGTCTCAACTTTTACAGTAGTGGAAAGAGTGGGAAGAAAATCTTTATAGCTAATGAGTTAGACTTCTACATGCTGTAAAAATGCATGGGTCTAATGGTCAAAAGTGTGCTTTGTTAAACAAAAAAATATATAACTGATTTTATTTGAAGAGTCTGAGACAAATTTGCCCCATGGATGACCAGTCAATCCTAATAAAGCTAACCATCTGGCCATCAAGTCAGAAAAGAGAGCATAAAGATCAATCATCACCCAGGAAAGTTAATGGAATATGTCCTAATATAAACAAACACAACAATATCTTGACCATGTATTTAATGAACCTAAAGTGTATGTATAACTAACATATACACAAAATATGAATAGCCATATATACAACAATATATTTAAATGTTTAATGAAACTGGATATTGAAATGTAGCTTATATTGCAATACCTATAGGTCAGTGCTGTAAAAAATCAAGATGACATAAACAGCCTCACAGATAAGGATAACTTTTTTTCTCTCTCTACAGCATGTCAAAACATTCTGCAATCCTCAAATACATTTACAAGCCTCCCTAAACATTGTACTTATGAGGTAATATTAGGGAAAAAGTTTTAATGACATCAGCTGATTATAGATAGAGGTATTTTGATTGGTAGCTCAAAATATAAGTCTATACATTCTTGAAAATAAATGAAATCTCCCTTTATCTAGAGTCAAAGCAAACTTCAAGATGTTTAACTAGGTGTACTGAGTCTTACTGGAATGGAGTTAATTTTCTTCCCAGAAGAAGATTTGTGATTAGAACACTGATAATAACATGCCAGTGTTGTGGTTATTGCTGGAATTTGCTTGCATGGCATGAAGATATTCTCTGCTTCTCATTCTGCCACTGCAGCAAGCAACAGTGAGGGTATAGGCAAGAGGCAGGGAGTGAACATAGCAGTGAAAGTAGACATAAAGTGACCAAAAAAATTGTTCCATAATGTAGAACACAATTTTCAGCAATAAAATTGAGGAAATAGTATTTAGAAAGCAACTGTTGCTCAGAGACTTTCTGGGCATTGATCTCTTTGTGGGAGCAGGTGGATAACAACATTTAAATTGCTTGGTTTGGGGGAGTGTTGTTTTGTGTTTGGTTTTGGTTAGGGTTTGGGTTTGCTTTTTTCCCTTTTCCCTCTCCTATTAAATGTTCTTTATCTCTACCCATGCAATATCAGCCTTACTCTTCTGCTTCACTCTCATCTTGCTGGGAGAAGAACAATGAGAGAATGGCTCTGTGGGTGCTTAGCTGCTGGCAGGGCTAATACCACCAAAGTCCCATTTAGAAGCCATTGTGGGTCTCTAAGGGTTTTAGGTAATAACAGATTTGATTGGAATATGCTAGCCTAAATTCATAATTGTTGTTACTGTTTAACTGGTACTTGGCAGGTACTTTCTTACTGTTACTTGTCACAATGTTGACTTGTTAGTTTTTTATACTGTTTTCTTTGTTCCTTCATCTGCTCAGTGGGGTCCTCTCTTGCTGTACGCCGAACTCCAACATAGCTGCTTTCATATTTTTCTGTTTGTTCTGGGGTTTTTTTATCACTTTGCCTGGGAGTGCTATAATAAAAACACTGGCCTTTACCCTAATCTGCTATTTAGGCCCTGCATTGCTGCCATCCCCATACTCCAGGGAATGAATTGTGAACAGATTTAACACTTGGACTTTTCTCCTCTTTCCCTCTGGAAGGCAATTGATGGAAGTGCGTTGGTTCAGACCTGGCTCCCTTCCAAATGCCCAAACTCACAGTAACAACCCCTTCCCCTTCCCTTCTTCCTTAGGGCAAAGGAAAAAAAAAAAAAAAAAAAGAGGAAAACAAACCTATAAAAACTGAAAACTGAAGAACCCAAAATCAATCGAATTGTATAAAAATATATATTTTTATGTATTTTACAGTTATATACAATTAAAATACTATGTACATATCAAAGGGATCCCAAACACCTCTGAAGAGAAAGGGAAAGGGGAAAAAGGAACAAAAAGGGACAGAAACAGAACAGATATGCCCAGTCAAACTCAAGAGCTAGCAAAATAAAGAACTAGCAAAACAAAATCTCACCAAGTCCCTCAGAAAAGCAAGATTGGCAGACATGGCCAGCACTCTCCAGCCTCCCACTTGGCAGACCAGTGGTCACTGCAGCCTCAGCCTCTAGATAAGCGAAACCAACGCAAAGACCTACTGCTCCTGAACCTCACTGGAATGCAAGAGAGCAAGGTCTCTAATGTCCAACTTATTTATACCCCAGTTTACGTAAAAATTGTATGGAATACTGGGAACCTGGCCACTTACTTGGTTATGAGCTGGTTACCAGGAAGGCCCAGACTAAAACTATCGCAGAGAGGAAATAAGAATGGCACTTCTCCCTTCTTCTCCTCTGGGACGTTTCCTGCCTTGTTGCTACCACCCTTCAGTTTCTTGAATCTCCCTGTGCAACCAGAATACTTGTGCTGGTGTGTGCTATGAATCTGGTTTTGTGGTTTCATAAGGTTACCAACCACCTGGGAATGTGCTCTGAGACAGGCATGGGTGAAAAGATGTGGGGAAAAATTTATAGAGGTACTTATAATGTTTTTCACCTCCAATTGTCTGGGACTTCATGCTGGAAACAATGTGGTATGCTGTTGAAATGGCAAATTATATGAAGAAAGATGCCTTGCCTACACCAAAGAGGTGCAAATTCTAGCACTGTGTTAGAACATATTGTATACCTGCCAAGCCTGTGTTCTGCACTCTCAGAGGAGCAAGAGGGTCACTGGATCCAAGGACATACAAAAGAACACTGTGGTTAAACCAGAGACTCAAGGTTCAGCTGCAACAGTCTCTCCTGCAGTTAAGAAGAAACAGTGCAATAAGAAGTTAACTTGGTTAGTAGGAAGAGAATGGGTCCTTCATGAGAGGGATAAAGAAGAAGAATCAGATGAGGCATCATATTCTGCAACCGAAGCAAGAAAACTGCTTTTCATCACCACATTAATGAGAAGATATTATATTTTTCTCTTCCAGCAACTTATCAGCAGAACTCCAACAGGACAGATTAGGGATATATGAAGGTGGCAGTTGAAGCACTCTAGGAATTCCAGGCATACAGAAGGTACATGCTTAAGTCATCATTCTATGTCTCTGGAACTAAGACAGAGTTTCTCAGTCAAGACTTGTAAGTTGTATGTTATGTTCTCTGTGCTGTAATTTTCTCATCTTTTTCTCACCCATTTTTTAATAATGCAATCTACCTTTAATGCAGCTAAAGAAACTTCCTTTTTTTTTTTAGTGGGCAACAATACATGTGCATACTCAAGCTGGCTGTGAGCTGACTGGCAATTTCTAGTGTGATACGTGTGAGGGTCATGGTTTTCTCATTTGTGTTTCCATCTTTTGGTGAAAGACTGTGTCTAAAAATTGACTCTACTGCTAAGTTGTTTAGTATTGTTTGACATATTAAAGGATATGTTGCTTAGTTTCTCATAGTTAGATTAGAGAAAAATAGTGACCTCTACCAGACATCCACATATAATTCCTATTTGGATGTTAGAACTATCTCCAGATAGTAGGACATGAACTGACAAAGTAATAAAGTTTTGCAACATCAAAACTCTTCTTTTTCTTAATTTCATGCTTTTGAAAGATCTCTTGCAAACTGATAGTATGTGTGAAGAAAAAGTAAGTGAGAAAATGGGCATGAGAAGACTTAAGTTTGGGGGAAGCATGTTGTTTTCAGTCACATTCTTTGATCTCCCACTTAGATTTTTTTTTTTTTCTTTTTCCTGTTTCTATCCATCTTCTCTCTTGGTCTGTGATTTATTGAAGATTTTTTTTTCCGTCTTTTTACCTGAAATTTTGAATTAAAAAAAATCCTTAATTTTTATTTGTTTTGTCTTTGTCTCTATATGATAATATTTCATTATTTTAATACTGGAAAAGCATTTATGATTTCTTATAATATATTACTTATAAGACATAAAAAAGTAGAACATTCAAGTTCAAAATATTTTAATTCTAGAAATTTAATTACAATGATAAAATCAATACTAAACATTTAAATAAACTCCTGGTGGATGTCAGAAGCAAAATTAGCAGGAGAAAATGTCTATTTTCAGAAAGAACACCAAAAATGATGTTATTTCTGAGGATCCAATTTATATTTTATAATCTAATTTACAATAAAATCAGGAATAAACCAAAATTATCAATTAAAGCAACAACATGCTTATTCTCACCTAACTGAATAATATGGAGTGCTCAGTCGCAGAAGGATGATGGGTTGTATGATGGGAGTTTTTTGTTTCTCTTTTTTTTGTGGTTGTTTTAGTTGGGTGGTTTGGGGTTTTTTTGTGGTTTTTTTTTCCTGTGTTTTTTGTTTGTTTGTTTGTTTGTTTTTGTTTTTTTCTGGCATCTCTATTTTTATCCAGGTGCCTACAATCTCAGAAGCTGAACACTGTTGAGTAGATAAGTCTCATTTTTGAGAGGTATGGTATTCACTGTAACTGCTGACTGTAGATTACCTTCAGGTCTTCCTAGTCAGTCCTATTGATCTTTTTAGAGAAGGTAAATATTTATGTTCTTATGAAATATCAGATCAATCTGGATTATCTATTATTCCTCAGTGTTGCTTCTACAGCTATGCTTTCAAACATACTCCTGAAATGTAGTCTAAGAATACCCATGAGGATATCATCCTGACTTAGTCATGCCAGGGACTACTATCCTCCAATAATCTCATCTCTCTATTAGCAGTTATAGTAATAATGTCTGAATCCTGTCACAATCCTGAAAGTTAAAGCCTGAGAATGGTATTTCTGAGATAAGTGGATATATCTGCCAGTTATGTGCTAGGGATGCAACTTTGTTTTTGTATCATGGAAGACCAAGAAATTAATTTCTACCTAACAGCCCTCTGAGACTTTTTTTCATTTTACACAGTCTGCTATTTCATGTGACATAATTTCTGAATTCAAAAATATCCTGCAAATTTCACATCCCTCAGTGAGTGCAATTGTTGTTCTTGAAATGCTTATGAACACTAGGTAAGCATCTGATCATCTTCCTCTAGCCCCTTTATCTTTACTTCTCATTGCCATACCCAAAAACGTGGGAACAATGTGTATCTTCTGTTGCTGATAAAAGAACTGAGAGAATTTGGAGAACACTATATATTTTCTAATCAAATTAGCAACTGATGTGTTTCCATGGTGTATTATGAGAGATATTGTGAATAGTAGCACTTCCTGCAGTCCAACCAAGATAATTCATTTTTGCTATATGGCAAAAATTAGTGTTTGTTTTTATCTTTTATGGTTGAATTTTGCTTATAGTAGTACAGAAAAATCTACTTAAAAAAACATGCATTCATGTTCAAAGCTAGATTATCTATTGACTGGGAAGTAAGTCACCAGTTATAGTTCTGTGGACAGTTTCTAACACTCATGAACATGAATTGTCTTCATATACCCAGACACCGTCATTAATTTTAGATACAGCTTGTTTTTATTTTCCTGTTTTGTTATTCCCTCTGTTATTTTATTAAAATCTCTTACATGAACAGTAACATTTTCTATAAAATATTTTTCTGTGAAGTTACTTCATTTCTTTAATAATTAGATATGTCAAGTATAAACAGAGAACTGAAGAAAAGAAAAAAAAAAAAGCACAAAAGAAAAATAAAGATGAAATATATCTGTTCTGTGTCAGAAACAAGACTTGGCAGGGTAAATCCCAACCAAAGCAGAGCACAGTGTATAGATACATTGGCTCCTGTGCAGAGTCTGACTTCAGGTATTCAACCAATGCGTAGAAATAAAGCAACACAGCCGGAGCCACTGTCTGGAAATAGCCTGTTATCAGAAACCTGGCATAAGTGATGGAATGTCACAAGCAAGGAGTATGTGTTGTTCATTTTAATGACAATGACTTGTGCAGTAAAATCCTCTGGTGCCTGATAATATGCTTTTGCCTATGTCTCAGTCTGTGTGCTTTGTTTTGTTGTTTATTCAGGTGATTTAATACAACATTATTGTGGACTAAATTTCACTAGACTGGAAAAGGATTGTTCAAGTACTTCAGAAGTTAAAAAAAAAAAAAAAAAGAGTCTCTAACAGATTTCATTCTCAGTGTTGAAATTACAGTTATAGAATCATAAAATATCCTGAGTTGGAAGGGACCCACTTGAATCATCAAAGTCCAACTCCTGGCACTGCACAGAACAAACCCAAGAATCACACCATATGCCCAAGACCACTTTCCAAAGGCTTCTTGAACTCTATCAGGCTCAATGCTGTGATCACTTCCCTGGGGAGCCTGTTCCAGTGCCCAACAACTCTTTGGTTAAAGAATCTTTTCCTAATATCTAACTTAAACTTCCCTTGACACAGCTTGGTGCCGTTCCCTCAGGTCCTGTCACTGATCACCACAAAGAAGAGATCAATGTCTTCATTTCCCATCACGAGGAAGTTTTAGACTACTGTGATGTCTCCTCTCAGTCTCCTCTTCTGCAGGCTGAACAAGCCAAGTGACCTCAACTGCACCTCCTATGCCTTCTCCTCTAGGCTACACTACTGCATACACTTACAGTCAGTCCTCTGTTGCAATTTGAATTTGTTGGAATTGTATTTTTAACATCTATATTTTTCTTATTTATCATAACATTATACTCAGCTCCTTTGCCTAACCAGCAAGACCACATCTTTTTTTATTCAGCTTGATTCTTGTCAAAGATTATTGTCCTTTTGGTAAGGATAGAGCTTAAGGAGACTTGTATACAAGGTTAAGTTGTAGTTTAAACAAGAAAACCCCCTAGTAACTATTTGACTAAAAAGAACCCTGTAATACTGCTGCTTCTGATAGGTTTTCATCAAACTTAGTTAAACAATACAACTGCTTTTATGCTTTGGTGACTGTTAGTTTACATAATTAAATTTATTTCTACCAATAGGAAGGACCACAGAGAAGGAATGGCAGGTGGGGGAAAAACAATCCTGTCAGAAATATAAGTCCCTGGTCCAGCCATCCCAGGGCTGTTCCTGGTGACTCTCAGCCCCACTGGCCAGGGGAGACACCCTGAGTCAGCAGAGGAGGTCAGCTCTCTAGATCACCTTCAGGACTGGGAGAAGGTTTACTTATTGCAATGTTTAGGTGAGGAACCAGAGGCAGGAAAAGTGAGAATCAAGTGAAAGTTGGGAGGAATCAATGTGGAAAAACAGAGGGATAAGAACTCCTCGTGTGTAGAGCCACAGACTTGGACTCAATGGTCCTTGTGGGTCCCTTCCAATTCAGGATATTTTTTGATCCTATGACAAGAAATAAAAAAAAGGCCAGTCTATTAGAAGCCCTTGGTTGCTTATTCTCAGTATTACATACATACTTGAACACTTTTCAAAGTTTTTTAAAGATTTCTGAGGATTTCATATATCCACTAACCATGTTTACTAAAGACTGACTCTCCATCTTGATTTCAACTTGAATATAATCCAAAACAAGATAAAACTATAACTAATAGGGAAAAAAACCTAACATAATAACAGTCTTCCAGTGTTTTGGGAGGAATTCCTTAAAAGTATTACTGATACAGGAATGCGTTATAAAAGCGAACACAATTTTCCTGACTGCAGCAGGTCCACAAAGGAGAATGGAAATACTTGGAAATGAAAAAGTCTATTCAGTGGGCACTGAAATTCAGAGGGGAATGGGAGAAGAGGAATGACACTTGAAAATACTCAAATGGTACTGAGGGATAAATTATCAATTAGCTCGTTGGTCTCTGCCACATGGATATATGATTACAATGGAAAAGGGGTTTATTTTTTGTTTGTTTGTTTCCTGGTTTTCATTGTTTTTTAAGATCTTGAGATGAACTGACATCTAGTTTCATCATAGTCAAAGCTTTCAAAACTAAAGCTGGTGTAGTAAGCATTAGTTAAATCAACTATTTGCAAAGAAAGGTCTCAGTGGGCATCTAAAATATTTTACAGTGTTAAGAAGCAGCTTGAATTGAAATCAAAAAGAAATCTGTCAGAATTTCTTGGGTCTTCCTAAAAGAAAAAAAACAAAACAACTAGAATTATAATCCAATAAAGCCAAAACTCCTTGTGCTGTTGAAATAGCCTTTCATGGTATGGTATTTAACACTTTTACTGAGGAATTTAGTTATGCAGCTCTTCATAATTATTACATTATCTCTACCATTCCAGCCAGAAAACTTTCATCTTTTACTTAAATGAATTTCTTGTCTATAATCAAAAAAAAAAAAAAAAAAAAAAAAAAAAATTGTTTTACAGACTCTCCTTAGCAAGGTGCTTCATCTGTATCAGAGCAAGCCCTGGTATTAACACAGGCTGGAGGATGAACTGATTGAGAGCAGCCCTGCTGAGGAAGAGAGGCTGGACATGACTCAGCAATGTGAGCTCACAGCTCAGCAAGCCAACTGTATTCTGGGGTGCATCAAAAGCAGCATGGGCAGCAGGTGATTCTGCACCTCTGCTCCTCTCTGATGAGATCCCACCTGGGATACTGCATCCATCTCTGGGGTTCCCAGCACAGGAAGGTCAGAGACCTGTTGGAGTGAGTACAGAGGAGGGACATGGAGATGATCAGAAGGATGGAGCATCTCTCCTACAAGGAGAATTGGTTTTGTTCAGGTTGGAAAAGAGAAGGCTTTGGTGTGACCTAATCGTGGCCTCCCAGTACTTGAAGGGACCTACAAGAAAGACAGAGAGGACATTTTACAAGGGCATGTAGTGATAGAACAAAGGAGGAATGGTTTCAAACTGAAAGAGAGTAGGGTTAGGTTAGATTTTAGAAAGAAATTCTTTACTTTGCTGGTCAAACCTGTTCCATGTCTTATTAGTCTCAAAGCTGTGGATGCTCCACCCCTGGAAGTGTTCGAGGCCAGGTTGGATGGGGCTCTGAGAAACTTGGTTTTGTGAAAAATGCCTCTGACAATGACAGGGGTGTTGGAACCAGATGGTCTTTAAGCTTGCTTCCAACTTATGCCATTCCATGATTTTGTGATAACATATTCTTAGACTTCATGTGACAACCATGGCTAAGATAATCTAACCAATCATATATCTTTTAATACCAAAACCTTATTTGTCAATAGTACTATACACAGCAGAAAAAGAGAAAGGTAATATTTTCTGAATGCTATTCTTAGAAACACCATTCTGTTCTTCATTTTTATCACTTACTGCACGAAGGATTTGATATAAAAATCAATATTTATAAAATCATTACCAATTTGAAGAGACTCTGTAAGTACAAAATTTCCATTTAAAAAACCTTAATTCTTAAAAAAATGCTGTACCCTTTCCTTTTCTTTCCCCCTTGTTCTCTGAACGTTAATTTAATTTACAGAAAAATACTCAGAGACTGTCCACATAAGTCATGTTTTGAATTGCTTAAAAGTATCTTCCATTTCTGAAGAGATGTCAGGGTAATGGCTAGATGCTATTTTCTTGATGGAAGAAATGGATGTGGCTAAATATATTTCATGTCACTTACTGAATAATTTAGCTTAACAACTACTTTTGTTTGTGTGACTAACCTCATGACTTATTGATTACATTCTTTGTTAAGTGGTGGACAAATTAATTTTCTACACTGAATTAGTTGTTTTCTCAGGTACTGCGGTGTCTTAAAACATTTTCCATAGGATCAAAATAAAAGATCCAGTGTACACAAATATTTACATTATGCACTCATAAAGCCTTACAGAATCAAGCCAGACAACAATAAATACATCAGAAATAAACCAAAAAAAACACAAAAAATCCATAAAAGTATTTCATAGTTCATGCGTATATTTTCACATGGTCCTAGAATGCAGGATAAAAGGCAATGCAGAAATAGATGCGATAAACCTAAAGAACTGATCTTGTGATTCTCTACAGTTTAGTCATTCTTATATCCTGTCTAAATCTGTTTGAGCATTCTATACATATCATCAAAATCTTTTAATCACGAATTCTTTCACTCTAAATATACATAACTAGCCCCTGTTAAATTTTAGATAGATTTCCCTTGTACATTCAAATGCCTCATGTCATCATTTAATTCCAGCTGGCAACTAAGCACCACACAGCTGCTCATTCACTCCCCTTCAGTGGATTGAGGGGAAAAGAATTAGAAGGCTAAAAGTGAGAAAACTCATGGGTTGAGATAAGAACAGTTTGCTAATTGAAATAAGAGAAAGTAAAATAGTAATAATTAGCATAATTTAAAAATTTACAATGAAAAAGAAAATAAGACACAGAGAGAGAGATAAAACACAAGACAAATGATGCCCACCCAATCCCTGAGCAGTGGCCTTAGGTCAACCTTCCTCCTGGTGTATTGCAGAGCATGACACCATGTGGTATGGAATATCCCTGTGGCCACTTGGGGTTGGCTGTCCCACTGTGTCCCTTCACAGCTTCTTGTGCACCCTCCCAGCCCCCAGCCTCCTTGCTGATGGGGTCATCTGAGGAGCCAAAAAGGCCTTGATGCTGTGTGAGCACCGCTCAGCAATGACAGAAACACTTCTGTGTTATCAACACTGTTTTCAGCACAAATCCAAAATGTAGCCTTGTACTAGCTACTATGACAAAAATTAACTCTACCCCAATCAAAACCAGAAAACCTTGTCTCCCTTTAGTGTCACTTCTGAAAGAAATTCATTGATAAGAATTAATTCCTGAGATTCTTCAGGAAGCCTGTGGCTTCAAAAGAGAAAACGTTTTCAAAAAGGACACACAGTTCATCTTTGTTCCTAACCCATATAAAAGAAGGGTATAAGGGTTTTCTTTTTTTCAGCTTCAACCTGACAAGGAAAAGAGAATGAAGAGAATAGAAAGAAACACTTAAAGGCACAAGATGAGGCTGCAAGAACATATCTTAATTTCTCCCTCCACATACAGTCCAATCTTTTAAGTGAAAAATGTCATTATCCTGCAATAAAAGAAATGGGAGTATCAGGAGGAGGAATCAGCAGAATATGTACAATGAGCAGAATCTTTCAAATTTCACCTCACCTAGATCTTGTGAGGACAGTTGCAGCTGCCAGGCAATCAAAGACTTCACCTGCTCTACTCTATGAGAAGTATTTTAGGCAAGTTCACAGCAAGGCAGTAGCATGTCTTCCTGCACTGCTTACATTACTATACCTTTCAGAAAATTCATTTCTACAGATTTCAAGAAGACTCTGAGTTGGAAAGGACCCACAAGGATCATCAAGTCCAACTCTTAAATGAATGGTCCATACAGCAATCTAACCCACAACCTTGGTGTTATAAGCACCAGGCTCTAACCAATTTAGCTAATCTCATAGTCTTTTTACTTTACCCTTATGGCAAGGGTAAGATGTTAGACTCTAAATAATATGGATTGTGATAATTTCTACTTTTTAATGACTAACAATTAATGTATAATCTAGATATTAGATAAATGGAGGAAAATTCATATTAACTTGCATCAGTTCAAACTTGTTAAAAACTACTCTGGTGGCTACTGTCACAGATAACTTTGGGAATGCTCTATGTTTTGATTTATCTCATATTTATTTGATTGCTTGGGGTTTGTGTAGACACTGAATGCATTATAGTAAAGCTGCTTCTTAGTCCTATTCTGTATGACCAGCTAAGCTATGTTTCAGAGTTATAATGGAGAAAATTTTATGGTATATACACAAATGTATGTAGGAAATTGTTTGATTTGTGTTGGTAATAGCAAAGTACAGATACACATAATAAGAAAATGGAGTCAGTGTGCATAAAAGCAGTGGAGGGGAATAAAGTATCATTTCCTGCAGCAAATTCTATTACTAAAAGATGACAAATCTTGCAAACCTATTTAGGAAAAGTAATTTGAAGGGATTCAAAGTTGAAAACCTAACATAAGTGCCTGAATTTCTTAACTTCCTAGTTTAACACTGGCAAGATGATGCAGAGAATGAAATTTGTAAAATTGTGGAAGTCACAATATGTTATGAATGACATTTATCTTGTAGACCACTAGCTAAAATTAGAGTCATCATAAGCCTAGGAAGAATACATTGCATGCCCAGTTTTAGAAGGACAAAAAATGAGTGATTAGACTTTCAGGAGCAAAAGAAGGAGTTCAGAAACCAAATTTCCAGAAAAGAATAGAGATCATAAATTATTGCAATCTATTAAATGCACATAAATTTACACTAACACAAAAATTATCACATACTTTCAGTAGCTCATAGGGTGACATTTTAAAACTAGAGAAAACAAACTATGAATAAGAAGATTAGCACAGGCTAAAAGATTTTCAGGAAAAAAAAAAAAACAACCAAAACTTTCTTTTCTTTCTGCAAATAATTAGTGAATAAGAGACGACTGGAATCCTGAACATAGCTTAAGAGTAACCAAAAAAACAACTACTAAATTGTCGGAGGTGGGTCAACCGAGGCCTATAGAGAATGGAGAAGGATGCAGAAGGGCTGCCAAGGAGCCTCAGAGGAAGAAATCTATCTAGAAGTGCTTTGACAGCTTCAGCTGCAGGATATGCCTGAGATCCAGCGATAAGAAGCAGCCTCACAGACCCCTGCAGATTCCCGTCTATGCCCCTCACCACTCCTCCCTTGCTCTCCCCTTCCCCATATATGGCCAGACATATTCCCCACGGCCAATCCGTCCAAACCCCCTTATCACTGATCCTTGGGATTTGATGTTCCAAGCAGAAACCTACCTTTATTCCTGAACCTTCCATATCCCCTTATATACAAACTGACATCTTGTTTTAATAAATGCCATTTTGTGGGTCACTTCTGCGTGTGCCTGTCTCCTCTACAAAATGTGCCACAAGGGTCTATCTAGGGGGATAAAAATCCTCCCGTGATACTAAATTATAAAAACTGAACATCACAATATTGCTTCAAAAGTGTAATAAATGATCTAGCAAGCAATATATTCAAGGTTCAGCTTTTCAGGGAAGTCTGTTTCTTTATACAGAGAATATGCAACTGGAATTTGAGGAATTTTTCTTCATTAGGACTGCATTTTTCTTCCTTAGGACTTACATTCATAATGGTTATTCACACTCAGCAAATACAACCCCTTTCATTGTGATTCCCTTTAATATTTATTTTATTTTATTTTTTTTTATGAAAGAAATTACTGACAAACCCTAAGCTCTTGAGTTTTGAGTAGGTAGAGGAAGGGAGCCAGGGATCTAGCAATTTCAGAGCTCTTTATCTTAGATGCTGTTTTCCTCTTCAGCATATCAAGAGATATTTGATAACAGTAGTACTGTGTAATTAAGAAGCAATTTAATTAAATTCTATATTCAGATACTTAGATGACTTATCATCAGAACAAAATATCTTTTCTATATGTACATCCAAACCTTTATTGTTTTAAACACAAAACTGAAAATAGCAGCCCTGAGGGACTCTCTTTATCTCCATCAGAAACTGTATATTTGTCATAATCACCACATTTTTCTTGATTGTTTCTTATCTAGAAATTACTGTAGGTTATTTGTATAGGAAATACCATTGGAAAGAAACACTGGCATCTCAATCTCTACTTTTTCTGCTTTTCACTTTTTCTTCTTTTTACTTCCTATGTCCACTTCTGTTCCTAGGAAATTAGTGCCAGTAAGCTGTCCATCATGGATCTCTAAATGTCATTCCATAGCATGATTTTATAATATTCACTTAGATGTCTGGTTTTATAGTTGATCTCCTGCCCTCTTGATATATGTCAAGTGCAATTCTTTTTACAAGTGTTTATTGATGATAGTGGAATTGAACTGGACTCTAGTAGCCTGAATCCCAATTACAATGAAGGCAGACAGAAATTTCAGTCATATAATGTTCATAGACATTTCATTCACATACTGTTACAAATTTAGCTGTTTCACCTCTGCTTGATCATATATTTGACTATGTAATTTTTTGTAATCATCTCTTTCAAAGTACTGTGGGACACCAATCCCTCCAAGAAAATCAGAAAATGTAGCAAACCACATATTAAGTCTTCTATTGAAGCCTTGATGGTATAAACTAACTCAAAAAGTTTTCAAGAAGTTTTATATACATATATATATATATGTATGCGACATACTGGCAAAGCTCTCTGTTGGATTTGAAACACCAGAAACATATGAGTTATTACCTGTACTTGATAGTTTATCATCTTTACGTGATAGATTTATAGCATGCAGTCTTGGAAAATTTAACTGAAGAATTGGTAATAAAGTTCTCTTTGTATAACTCCTGACATCCCCCTTCCCCATCCCTTTGCTGTCTACCAAAGAGTTACTCTAAGCTTCATCTTATCAATGAGAATCAACCCAATTTGACAGCTCAAAACTTTAAAAATAGCCTCCCAAACATACTGGAAGCTTAATTTTGGAAAGTGATGTATGAATACTGAGGAAACTCAAGCTAACTCTATGTTATTAACCCAAAAATTTATGTGTTATTGAGTGATTATAAAGTTTTCTCCCCCAAAATTACTTGCTCAATTCTACCAGAAAAGCAAAAGTGGAGACAACAGAGTCATGATGTTCACTAGCTGACTGTCAGAGTATGTGGAAGCAAAGTGTCTGCTCCATTGAGGTTATCTGTCTGAAGGAGAAACACAGCAGAACATACAAATCTGACCAACACAGTGATAAGGGAAGTAGTGATAAGAATAATTCTGGTCAGTGACATGAATTGGTAAGGATATGTCATGTATGAGATTATTTTTATGCTTTTGTTTCCTTGATTATGTGTACTGGAGGATTATTCTCACTTGAGGAAAACAAACAAACAAACAGAACATCAGCAAATCAAAATAAACTGCAGAAAAAGTCCACCAACAATCAAAGATAGAAAACTAGAGAATGGAATTCCCAGTATCTCATTCCTCACTTCTATACCCTGCAATGAGGACAGAATCTACCCATTTTTATGGCTTTAGAATGTTGCTGTTTCCAGTTATCCCTTATCTTTAACAAGTACACTGAAAATTATTCTTCCCCTTGTCAGTTTTTAATCTTTCAACAGGGAACTTTTGTCTGATAGGTAAGCTACAGACTGCAACTGGAGCGAGAACTCAGCTCTCCTACTTAATGAATGACATCAAGCTGTATTCCAAAGAGTGTGTACAACCTTCATTGTTATAGTCTGAGCATGTATATCTAAATTCCTCTTGAACCTAAGAGCTACAAATGCTCAAAGTCAAATGATATTAGGCAGAAATTGAGTGCCTAGGGAATAAAATTAGACAAGATAGAAGTACAGTTGACAATTGAACATATAAAATAACACAGCTGTTAGATCTCCAAAAAGGTGATGTGTGTTGTTTCTTTGGTTTTGTTTGTTTGATTGATTGTTTTTTCCCCTTCGCATGTGTTCCAGGGAGGGTTTGGAGGGATGCCGAAAAGGAAACTAAAACACAGTTCAAAGCTTAAAAACCCCCAATATTTATTACAAAGAAGTGGCCAACAAAACGAGAAACCGAGAGACAGGAAAGGAGAGGAGGGAAATAAGCCCTCAGTGAAACCCTCACTCACGCAGGTGTGTTTTACAAGGTTGTCTTACTGACCTCAGGATAACCAGAATTCCCCCGAGCAGAGGCTGCATCCTCAGAGGGTCAGCAGGCTCACAAAGATAGCAGAAGTCTCTGCAGAAGGCAATGTTGTCCTTCATGTGAAGCTTGAGAGCCCCAAGCATGAGCCACCTGTATTTGTATCCAATTACCTGGTGACGTCTACCTGGGCTGGTGTGGCAGCATCGCCCAGCCAGAGACCTGCGGTTCCTCTCCCCATTGTGCAAGCAGTACTCCTTCTGCTCACCTGTGTATGCACTGGAATTTCCCCGCACCTGCTTGATACGCTTTGGAGGGTCTTCCCTAAATGGGTCTGGGGGCTTACTTCATCACCCTCCTCTTCACTTTCTCCTTCAAATGCCCTTAGAGGGCTATCAGCCAATAGTGAGATACCAATTAATTTTAGTTTATGCAAAGAGCTGCCTTCAAGGACGAAGTTCTCGTTTATCAGTGCCTGTTTTCTCACAACTTGGCAGGAAAAGAACAAACTCTCACAGGTGGCTGGGCCAAAAACAGACCAACAGTAGCAGTGTCTAATTAAGCATGGATACAGCATGATATCTATTTCTTATACAAACTGGATTGAGCTTTTCTAAATTACTTTCTTGAGCTCAGGCTTTTGTGTCTAGAACTTTCTTGCATACTTGCTTTTTCATGAGATAAGAAGTGTTATAATAAATCCTTTCTCATAATTTTTCAGTCTCACAGTTTTTCTCAGAAGAGGGTGAACTCTCTCATCTTATTGTTACTTAAAACTAGGTGATACAAACACCAGTGAAATGTCATTCAGGAGTAATGTATCTCAGGGAAAGCACACTGATTCACATCAGCTATTTTTCAGTAACATATGACAAATTTGTTCGTCCTTTTGCAAGTTATTTGTAGAAAATAACTGCAACATCCATGCAGCTTATGATTGATAGAGGCCCCCCATGTGAGCATACACTCAATACAGGAAAAGCAAACAAACAATCAAATTACAGAAATTGTGTGAGCATTCAAAATACACACAATGATTTTTATGATAATAATCTTAATGTACAATATGGCAATATGGGGTGTTACCTATTTTTCATGAATTTAGGAAGTCATATTTAGGAATGACCAAAAAAAAAAAAAAAAAGAAGGACAAAAAGAAAAGGAAAAATATAAAATTCTCATCACCAGCTGAGAAGCACTATTTCAGGAAAGAATCTGAGGTTGCAAAAAGCAAATAAGGAAATAAATTGAAATAAATTGACCAACTTAACACAGAGGAGAGCATCAAGGATTATAAGGATTTACAAAATATGATCTGTAAGAAAGAGTAAAAGGAAACAAGTTTTTTAGTCTAGAAAAGAAGAGATTGAGAAGCAACAACAGCATTATGAAACTGTAAAAATGAGACAGTGATGGAGTGCTTTCCATATTGTCTGAAGGAAGAACAAGAAACAGTCAATCTAATAAACAGCAATGAAAGTTCATATTTGATACTAGAAAAAATTGTAAAAATAGTTAGCACTGAGCTTTTCCAGGAAGGTACTGGGATATCTTAGGAAATCTTAAAGATATCTTGACTGTTATACTTAGTCTTGCTTTAATGAAGTGGTATGTGTTCATGCAGGGATGTTGTCTTAAAATATGTTCATCTTAGAAACAATTCCGTCTCTCAGTATTGAGGTCTGTCAGATATGAGCATTGTTGTGGAAGGAAATATGTCAACCAAATTGTTTTTTTTAAATATCATCGTAGAATCTAAAAACATTCCTGATTGCCCAAGGCCTGGCAAGTGATTCAACAATCACACTATTGACTTCTGCACTCCTTTTCACAGCTCCTTCAGTTGTGGTTCTCAGCCATACAAATATTCTGATAGATGGTCTTTTCAGATTATTTTTAGGCTTTTTCATTGATTTGAAATCAATTATGTTACAAACCAGTAAGGCAGTGAAATGGAGTGATGAGCATGAGAGCGCTGAGCATGGAATTATTTTTTTTTTACTCAGTTACTGACTACACATTGCCTCCAGGTTACATTTTGAATGAATGTTTTCTGGAATAAAAATATTAACAGGGAACATATTAAAATCTAGTTGAGATCAGTATCTGAGAGTATTAGAGAACTGGTGGAACTAGCTTGCTAGGATAATCTAGAGAATATGGAATTTATCACAGTGATTGAGAGAATGAGAAAAAAAAAAGTAATTTGCTAGGTTGGCTGGTTGGTTTTTCCCGTCTGATTTATATTCTGATTAGTGGCAACCAACCACATTACATACATTTCTGTATTTCAA